>CM034302.1:91477488-91542465 GCA_019925795.1 Dendrobium chrysotoxum | reverse complement strand
CTGCCAATCAACAGTCGATACCTGAAGAAGTACCATCATAAGAGTCCCCTTCAGAAAATCTTATACTTGAAAATTTTGTGTCTAACGTATTACGTACTTAATGTATGCTCATCAACATATACACTATTTTTTGAAATCTCTTATGCTACTTGAATGCATTTCAAAAATCTCACAAAAAATTTCCCATGAGACAGGGGGCATTTTAAATATTTATTTGGGTTGACATCGCGCCGCGTGCCGAAATCTCCAAATAAATATTTAAAATCCCAATGTACAAAACTTATCTGACCCTTCCTGTAAGACATGAGGTATTTTAAATATTTATTTGGGTTGACATCATGTTACGTACCGAGATCCCCAAATAAATATTTAAAATTATTAAACATGAATATTCCTTCAAGTAGGAGGATACAACAATTTCCTCTATCAATGTATATGTAGGTGATCTTTCGAGAATTCGGGACACCACTTTCTCCAACATACCAAGACTTCAAAGGTCGGGAAAGAAGATTTTTGTGACTACACACTTCAGCGAGTCGAGTTAGAGCGGCACAAGTCCTTCGATAGCATGAAGCTTAAGGTTTGAATCGGCTTAAGAGGTCGGAATCAACAAGCCCTGACGTGGTCGAGTCAATGGCAACTCCATGTACTCAACACGTCATAAGAAAGGCCGTAGTAGAGGAACCCTCATTTTGTCAACCCATCAGTCGGGACTGTAAGAAGCACGAAGGCTTATCTGACTCGACAAGTTCAAGTAGCCGTAGTCCACTAAATTCTCCTAATTGTCTGGAGAATCAAAGTTCCAGTGGAAGGATGAGTTGTGAGCAACTGTCGAATGCGCGTAAGCTCTAAGATCTCGAATTATGAAGGACGACTTCAAATCTGCAAACTTTAACAAATTTAGCTTGGGGAGCGTGTTTCTTCACAGCTCAAGTCTAAAGTCTGAACGGGTACATGAGGTCGGACTCAATAAGCCAAGATGTGGCCGAGTTGTTGGCAACTCCGTCTACTTAATGAGCCATAAGAAAGTCCGTAGTAGATGTACCCCCGTTTCAGCAGTCGGGTGACAAGAGCTATTAAATCCTAGCTCACCCAATCTGATAAGTTCAAGTAACCCAGATTGAAGTCTTCTCGACTGGTTAAGAGTCAAGGTGCTACCTACATTTGGTACTACTGATTAAACCCAAAATCTGTAAATTCTTCGACTAGTCTGCCGAAGCACTAAGTAAAAGACCGAAGAAAGTATCCTAGAGTTCACATAAAGCTTAAGGCTAAACCAAAAGGATTTTGTCATCAACAAGTCTGCTACGCACAAAGCTTTGGATCGATGACCTTTCGCCACCGACCTAATGCAAACCTAAAGGATTAGGTCACCGGCATATGCTCCTTCGTCAAGCCCACCAAAGTAAGAAGTAGAGGGCAGAAAGTGAGAACATTTCTTGAAAGTCAGTAAAGATAAATCAGACAATCATTCACCAGGTCCGCCGCACAAAGCATAGGATAGGAAGAATCAAAATCTCAAAATTCAAATTGGATTTGCCATCGGCTGAATCAGAAGAGATGGAAAGGGTCAACCAACATACAACAAATGTGATTTGCTCTAAACGCATACCATATTTATTGGGGGGTATTTGTTGACCTCTATATACATGTCAAATCCATTGCAAGTGGCTGCCATATCACCTTAATCCCTGTCAAATCCCTCAAAAAACAGCAGCTGCCACATCACTCAAAACCTGCTCAAATTCTGCTGTACCAGCCCCCAAAACCTGCCAGTATCCTGCTCAAATCTTGTTGTACCAGCCCCCAAAATCTGCCCTTATCCTGCTCAAATCCTGCTGTACCAGCAGCTCATATCCCTGCCCAAAATCTCTGCCAAATCTATCAAAACAGCAGATGCCCTGTCAAAATTCTGCTCCATGCCTGCTGTAGCCGCCTGTTTTTGTCAGGCAAGTGGAAATTAAAAAACTTGCTTGTCCTGTGCTTTTAATTGATCCCTCTCATCTCTCTATTCACTCATACAATCCCCCACTCCCATTTCCTTCGTTCCTGCAGTTCTCCACGTGAAGCTTCCCACTCCATCAAACTCCAATAGCCTCCAACTGAGCCCACTACAACAACAGCTCCCAAAACCCCTTGGCATCCTCCTCTACTACAGCCACTGCACCCTCTCTATTCAAACAGAAACCTCACAAACAACTCCTCCCTAAGCTGTTGCCAGCAGTTTCTCAAACCACACCACCAACAGCCCACTTCCTTTCCTTCATAACCAACCAAGCAGCAACCTCAACCTCCCAAACAGCCACCTACAACTGCAGCATTCCAAACAGCCCTCCACACCTCCAATTAGCTGAAACCAAAATCCAATTCCATACCAACGGCAGCCCTCTCTAAACAGAAAATCCAATAGCAACCAGCCCAACATCTCCCTAGCCACATCACAGTTGCTGCCCTCTTCCAACACCTCCTGCACTATAACAGCCTCAGCAGATCCCTCTCACACTACAGTACCCAACAGCCTTCACACAACCAATCTCCCTTCTCCATACAAGGGCAGCCATAACCGAAATCTGTAGCAAGACGATTCCCAACCACCTTTCCCCCTCCACATCAAACAACTAAACACCAAATCAGCCATCTACAACCCACTACAAGTCAATAGTAGCCATCTTACACTCCTCCACTTCCTCCTAACCAACTACCTCACAAACCCAACTTAAAATAGCCTACTACCAACCCAAACAACCCAAACCCTTCTCAGCAAATCTCAAAACAACCCACTCACAAGCTGCTCCCTTTACATACATTTCCCAATAGTCTAGCCTACCTACAGCTCTCCACTTGCACTAAACCAAACCACTCCAGACCACTCCCAACCAAGCAGCCACTTCTCCTCAGCTGCTTGTAGCTAACCTTCACCTCACAGCAACAAGCCAACACTTCCCTAGCCACATCACAGCTGCAATCCTCTTCCAACACATCCTGCACACTAACAGCTTCAGCAAATCTCCTCACCCTCAGCCCAAACAGCCCACTTCCTCTCCTTCAGAACCAACCAAGCAGCAACCTGCACCTCTCGAACAACCACTCACAACTTCTCTGTTTTCTTTCCAAAAGAGAGTTCAAATTGGACTCCACCTCTCGAACAACCACTCACAACTTCTCTGTTTTCTTTCCAACAGAGAGTGCAAATTGGACTCCACCTCCCTCCAGAGAGAGAGAGAGAGAGAGAGAGAGAGAATGATCCATACACGCTCTTCGTAGCGTGGTGGGTGTTGAAGATTCATGGCCGCGGTACCGTCTAACACTTACCATGCACGCTCTTCGTAGCATGGTGGGAAGGCCCATACTCTCGGATTTCCCCTAAATGGGGGAGACGTAGGGAGGGAGGGAGGGACACGCCTTAGTGCCTGCGGGGAAAGCAATTGTGTATTTCTAAACAGGTGCCTCGAAGATCCATACACGCTCTTCGTAGCGTGGTGGGTGTTGAAGATTCATGGCCGTGGTACCGTCTAACACTTACCATGCACGCTCTTCGTAGCATGGTGGGAAGGCCCATACTCTCGAATTTCGCCTAAATGGGGGAGACGTAGGGAGGGAGGGAGGGAGGGACACGCCTTAGTGCCTGCGGGGAAAGCAATTGTGTATTTCTAAACAGGTGCCTCGAAGATCCATACACGCTCTTCGTAGCGTGGTGGGTGTTGAAGATTCATGGCCGCGGTACCGTCTAACACTTACCATGCACGCTCTTCGTAGCATGGTGGGAAGGCCCATACTCTCGGATTTCCCCTAAATGGGGGAGACGTCGGGAGGTTGTCGAAATTTCTGGTTAAATAAAGGACCTGAATTTGAACAGAAGCACAGGGGACTTACAAATTTGAATGGACAATAGGGAACCGAACTTTAATGCAATAAATGCACAATAAAATAAAAAAATGTAAAATCCTAAATAGTGATTTAAAATATTCAAATGGACATTAATGAATGACCAATAAATATCCAAATACCATTTACTTGCAAGCAATGATCAACATTGATTAATAAGGATGTGCAATCTAATTACAAGTAGATGCACATGAATATCCTAACGAGCATTACAACTTATATGCAAATGATAATGGCATCCATAGAAATCTTACAAGAAGTTACAACAGAAAAATGAAGGAACTCCAAATGCATATGATGACTTATTCATGAGTGGTGCAATGATACGCTTATGAACAAAGTTTAGGGATCTAACAACGTCTTTATAATGAGCATGGTGAACATATAAGCCTACAATAATTATTCATACCGCTTGCAATAATACTGTGGCAAGTATATATGTCTATCTCCTACAAGCAGAAGAGTTAGACATACAATGTACATGACAACTCGATGTATACAATGAAGCTTGAAGTGTATATAAGAAGTTCGTCACAAACGCAATAACATACTTACAAGTGATGATCGTCGACAGACAATAAATATTATAGTATTCTACAGCCAACACTGATCAACATACGAGTGACTAGAATAGTCCCCTATGAACATAAGATCGAGGTGCAATGAATATAATAACAATCTGTGGTCAACAACAAAACACATGTAAATATATCCAACTTTGCAAACAACAAAGTTGAAATTTGATGCTAGTCTGCACAACAGTCATGCAAGAAGACATAGTAGCTCTTGCAATCAACAATAACAGACATATTGCAAGAATAATGGGTCCTCTGTGAATGCAGATATATACCCATGATGCCATTTGCAAGCAATTGTAGGAAGCTCATCATGAGTGAATGCGAATTGCTTATGGATAATAGTTGAAGATCCAAGATACACGTAGCTGTTTACACATAGACAATAGCAAATGGCAGACAATGGAGGTCAAAACATCCTTGCAGCCAACCATCACTCAACATCAAGCAAATACACCGATCCTCTGCAAGTAGAAGCAGATGATACGTAGTAAATACAAGCTCATGTGAACCATCGTAGGATACTTATCATGTACACAAAGTGTTATCCACAAGTAAATATAGAGGACCTTCAGCAAGTACCAACAACTACGAGTTGTGTAGCAGAAGGCAATGAATACTACAACACCTCAAATAGAATGATGTGCATGCTCAAATGACAATTATTCACATAGCTGAATAATGTCGAGCACTTCAAAATGCCCTCGTACATGCATTGCAACACGCATAATGAGTCATATAAATATGTTATTCAGCCTGCTAAATAGGCACATATGCATTGCAAAATACAAAGCATGTCATACATGCATGATTACCCAATATGCAAAATATACCGCATAGAGATATCATATTATGTAAGCATGAAAATGTTTCATGTACCGCATAAAAAACACCAAGTTGACGTGCGAGTAGATTACACAAGCAAGTAGGCAATGTATAACTATGTCATAAATGCACATCATATGCCACTACGTTAGGCCACCATAATACATACCAATACATCATGCAAGCATTATTGAATAACGTGTAAACCCATGTATGTATATATGCAGATATATAGATATATATGCATGAATGTATTAACATGTAAAGTGGCTAACGAATATGCATACGGACACAAGAATAGGTCATGCACGTCCACTATGTCGCATATCGACATGTCAAGCAGCATGCAGAACATCGCAAACTGCAACTAAGCATTGCACAAATGCAAGATGTCAAAATACATGCATACAAGAAGATGTGTACATACATATGCAGATAGGCTAGCATGCCTATGGTCACATAAGAACATCGCAAATTGCAACTAAGCATTGCACAAATGCAAGATGTCAAAATACATGCATACAAGAAGATGTGTACATACATATGCAGATAGGCTAGCATGCCTATGGTCACATAAGAACATCGCAAATTGCAACTAAGCATTGCACAAATGCAAGATGTCAAAATACATGCATACAAGCAGATATGTACATACATATGCAGATAGGCTAGCATGCCTATGGTCACATAAGAGCACATATATAAATATGCAGTCATGTTATATATACATCTTACACTGCATGCAGATAGCTACTATGCAAATATCTCATGCAAATGTGCAAAATACATCGCAGCATGCAAAGCGACTCATATAAACATGGTTACGCAATGTGTAAATGCAAAAATGCCAAAATACATGCATGCATCTATAATGTGTAGGGTGCATCATATGAATACACCATTTATATATGTATTATGCACACGCCGTTCAACACATAAAATGTGTTGCGTAGCAGCAGCAGCACGCCGTACCAACATATAAATATAGCATACACTATAGTTGTGCATTAAGCCGCTACATAACATGCTAGCATATCATGCAAAATGTAGATATATCATTCAAACATATTATAATATCTAAATGCACACGTAAATTGATATACAGATGCCTCACATAAATGCATAACATGTAGTTGCGTCACATATATTTACTGTATACATGACCATTATATAAGTGCATTGTACAAGATATATGTAATCATATACCCGCATGGGCCCTAACGAGCGTGATGTATGCACACACGTGACGTATGAGGATGCTGCGCGGGTCAAGAAATAAATTAAATTCGAGCCCGATCCTTCTATGTGAATTAGGAGTCGACACGGCTCGAACCGTCGAACAAATATACAGTTGTGGCGCCGACCGGGATATTTATTTTAATATGTTTATATTAGGCCTTCAAGGCCTATAACCAGGAAAGTTTATTAATAAAGGCACAAAGCTAATGACAAACCCGATCCTCTATCAGCAAGTAGGCAGAGTCGACAATGTTCAATATATATAAAGTGAAATTGTCCATAAGAACCCTAATGATGACCGTGTTGATAGAAAATCTCAACCGGAGGGGACTACACACATTCAAAATACCTCCCAAAAGACCATAAAAATTCAAAGTTTTAAAAAATACCAAAATTCAAAATATTAAAATTGAAATAAATCACCAAAATACTTAAAGCAAAATTTATCCACCCTCCATAATAATTTGCTGAGGTGGATAAATTTAAAAATTACTTTAGCTCACAAAGAGCTAATGTCTGATCGAGAATATCACTAGGACTCATTCTCAATCATCTATTGCCGGTAAGGACGTGACATTGGTTCTATAATCGGTGATTTGGCGAGATGGATCCACAAATAACCTGTGATTTGGTCAGATGGCTCCACATGGTTATCGATTATGACCGCGACCCTCTGACCTAGTGGCTTGGTCCAATGACTCCATTGTATTACGGTTACAGTCATAGCCCATATATTTTTTAATGGCTTCAAATCCTTGAGATATGAACCAATAGGATATAATTAATAAGTCACAAAGCCCTCTGTTAGCTAAGGTAGATTCAAGTTTGTCCCCTTAGACAAATATTCACCCAAGGTCTATAAGATTCCCTTGGACGACGCAACCTATAGCTGCCCACAAAGATTCTTCTGTCAGGTTGGGTCAACTACCTCCTCTAACTAAGTAGACCAGGGACCATGATGACCCGAGACAACGGAACCATGGGATCTTGATCGGGTCCATTATCATTCCCCCTACCATCCGCTTTAAGTGCAAGATGATGAAATTTCCAATTTTAAATATTAAATTCCAAAACTAAATTCATGCTACTACTATACACCAGATATCACGTATCTCTATGTATCTGTTTGACAACTAGCCATAATCAAAAGTTCTCTCTCACTATCGGGAGGGTTAATTAACTATAGGGGCTTGCGCCTATAGGAACCTGAACTCATATTATAAAGTCCTCGCAAAATGAGGGCAAAATCTTTGGGTAATACCTATTCAAAACCCAATCTGACTTCTGAAAGTTTTACTTGGAACTTAAGTGTTGAAACTCTCCTCGATGACCAGAACAAAAAAGAAAAAAAGGGGTCTGCGGAGAGGCTGGGGTGCAAAATTTTTGGAGCCCGCATCTTTTTTTAGGAAGAATAATTTTCTCCTCCTGAATTGATTGTGAATCCTGCATTCACCATGTTCAAAATACCTGATTTATTCGATTCAAAATGTAGATCCTCCACTCTCATCTAATGCTACAAAATCAAATGGAGATTTTTTTCCGTTCAATATCCAATCTTCAGTCATTCATGAAGGTATTATTGTGCTTCAAGTATAAATCAAGGAATATACAAGATTAAATGGCTAACGGATCTCAAATAAAAAGTTTGCTATATAATACCTAATTTATACAGCTACTTCTCCTGTATCTTGAATCGTCCTTTAATGCTAGATGCACAACAAATAGAAAACCTCATAAAATCTTATATTGAACCAGTTAATGATAATGAGAGGATGTAATCTTTTATTCTTAAGAAATATTTAAAAAGCAAGGGGCAAAGTCAACAGTTTAACCCCTTACAATAACAATAACATACTACAACAGCAACAACATCAAGCCTTTATCCACTATGTGGGGTCAGCTACATAAATTTTTTTCTCCATTTTGTTATGTTAAGAATTAAATTCTCATTTAAATCTAATAAAAAATGTCATTTTTAATATTTTCTAACCAAGTCTTTTTAGATATATCTCTACTTTTTTTAACATAGGTCAAATCTAATACATCTACTCTCCTAACCGGGTCATCAAAAGGCTGATATTTTATTTGATCAAACCATCTTAGACGAATCTCTTTAATCTTATATGCCATTTGGAGCTACTCCAACCTTTTCACGCATATACTCGTTTCGCATTCTGTCTCTAAGAGTGAAGCCACTCATAGACCTGAGCATCCTCATCTCTGCAATATTTAACTTAATTTTATTCTTCTCTTTTAATGACCAACATTCTATGCAATAAAGCATTGCAATTCTCACCACAATCTTATAAAATTTTCCCTTAAGTTTGAGGGTTACTTTTCTATCACACAACATGCCCAATGCATTCCTCCACTTCAACCATCCAACTAGAATTTTACTAATAACATCCCCATCTATTTCACCATCACTTTGAATAATAGACCCGATATATCTAAAACATGTATTCTTATTAATGACTTAATTGTTCAAAGTCACAATTCCCCCATTAGATCTATTATTAATAAAATTACACTCAAAGTATTCGGTTTTATATCTACTCAAATGAAACTTTTAGACTCTAATGTTGACCTCCATAATTCAAGGTTAAAGCTAGATTTTAAGATTTGACAGTTTAAACCCCCCTTGTCAAATCTAAATTTTAACTTTGTGAATTTATAGTTATTGTTTATGCATTCAGATGGTTAGGAAGGTATAATTATTGAACCATATACAGCTAATTAAAACAAATTAAAATATATGATTGAATTTAACAAATCCCTTGCTACATTTTTTTAATGCCTTAAAACATATGCCAAAAGTAAAAGTTAAGAATAAAAAAAAATACTATGCCAAAAATTCCTACCTTTATTCAAAATGTTTTAAATTTTGTAAATTAGTTATAACTGGGGCGCATCCTTAAGTTGCTCGTAGCCATAAATAGTTGTACAATTTTATGATGTGAACTTAAGTAAAATTTTGTTACTATAAAATTAAATACAATGCAAGATATTTTACCTTTATTCAAATGGACTCAAAGTTCACAAATTCATCTTATAACCAGGAATGCATCTTTAAGTTTTAATTACCTCAAATAATTTGAAAATATTCTGAAATCTACTTTAAGTAAATTTCAATTACTACAAAATAAACTTTTGCTTTCATGAAATACATCCTTAAAATAGTCATGAGCATCAACATTAGTCTATCTGTCTAGTTTTGGGTTTGACTTTATAAATTATACCTGCTCTTTCTGATGCGGACATCCAACCGTGAATGTTTATCAGAGGAGGAACCAAAGATCGACGGCCGAGATCATTCCACTTTAATCTTAATTTATTAATTATATTTTTTGATTTTCTGTTTTTATCCCTCCCTTGAGGGAGTAATCCTATGTAAGCCCTAGGGGCATGTTTGTCTTTTTGAGTTTCTTTCATTTTGAGGCCTATATATAGAGGCCCTTGTTATTGTATTAGTATGATGGATTATTAATAAAAAATTTTTTTGCACTCTTATTCTTTGGGAGAACTTTGGTGAGATCCCTATGTGAGGGGAGCGTAGACCCACCAGTCGCAGGAAGCATCCGGGCTCGTGGTTTGAAGTCCTTAGGAGAGGGCAACGAATCACCCGTCAGCCGCAGGAAGCGTCTGGGCTCACGGTTTTATTCCTCTTTCTTATCCCCCCCCCCCCTAATTCTCCTCACCAAGCCGCCGGTTTCATCATCTTCCCCCCTTCATACCCGCCGGATTCCACCCTCTTCCCGTCAAGCCGCCGGTCCATCATCCAAACTCAACTTCCGGCTCCCCTTTCCCTCCCCTCCACCTTAAACTGTCGGCCCCCACCAAGCATAGCCGCCGGCCTTGCCACCCAACCCAAGATCCCTCCTTCAATTGATTATGAATGCTTTCCTAATTTAGGTAATCCTAATTTGGGGAGATCTTTTAATTCAAATTCAAGAAGATTTGAATTTTAAATTCTTTCCAACTCACAATCCTTAGATTAGGAAACTTTCCTAAATGGTACAAATCTGAATTTAATTTCAGATTTAAATCTCCAATCTAATTTATTGCTTGGGCCCACATATAATCCACTTGGAACCCCTCTTTCCCTCTTCCTATAGCCAGCCCCTTCTCTCTCCTTTCTTGCCGCCGCTCCTCCCCCTCTTTCTCTTGATTGGAGCCAATCTCGCTTTGATAGCTGACTTTCCTAAAATATTCTAGATAATTTTGGAAAGAGAATCAATCTGATTTGAATTCAAATTCAAATTTCAAATTCTTTCCTAAAACATCTAGTGTTAAATTTGAAAACCCCTTAAATCAATCCTAATCAATTTCAAATTAAATTGGAGTGATTATCTCTCTTTCTAAAACTGAAATTCAATTTAGGAGAACATTAACTCCATCAATCCACTCCCCAAACCCATACATGCCGCCGGTCCCCCCCCCCCCACCCCCCCCAATTTGGAATTACATTTAAAATTCAAATTCCTCCCCCATTCTACATCAGTTTGGTATCAGAGCATGGTTGCGCACCCGGGATGCGAACTTGACGGAGTCGAGCTCTTTTCCACCTCGGAGAATGATGCGGATATCCAACTGTGAATGCTTATCAGAGGAGGAACCGAAAATCGACGGTCGAGATCATTCCACTTTATCTTAATTTATTAATTATAATTTTGATTTATTTATGCATTTTTTATTTTTACCCTCACTTGAGGGAGTAGCCCTATGTAAGCCCTAGGGCATGTTTGTCTTTTTTTGAGTTTCTTTCATTTTGAGGCCTATATATAGAGGCCCTTGTTATTGTATTAGTATGATGGATTATTACAACAACAACAATACAACAATAACAAGCCTTTGTCCCACTATGTGGGGTCGGCAACATGAATCCTTTTTCTCCATTGTGTCCGGTTCAAAGTCAAATTCTCGTTTAAAATCTAATAGAGAAAGATCATTTCTAATATTTTCTAACCAAGTCTTTTTAGGTCTACCTCTATCTTTCTTAACATAAGTCAAATCTAATACCTCTACTTTCCTAACTGGGTCATCGGAAGGCCGCCGTTTTGGATTATTAATAAAAAAAATTTCTGCACTCTTGTTCTTTGGGAGAACTTTGGTGAGATCCCTATGTGAGGGAAGCGTAGTACCCACTAGCCTTATGAAGCGTCCGAACTCATGGTTTGAAGTCCCTAGGAGAGGGCAACGCATCACCATCAGCCGCAGGAAGCGTCCGGGCTCACGATTTTATTCCTCTTGCTTATCCCCCCCTAATTCTCCTCACCAAGTCGTTGGTTTCATCATCTTCCCCCCTTCATACCCGCCAGATTCCACCCTCTTCCCGTCAAGCTGCCGATCCATCATCCAAACTCAACCTCCGGCTCCCCTTTCCCTCCCCTCCACCTTAAACCGTTGGCCCACAACCCAGCATAGCCGCCGGCCTTGCCACCCAACCCAAGCTCCCTCCTTCAATTGACCATGAATGCTTTCCTAATTTGGGGAGATCTTTTAATTCAAATTCAAGAAGATTTGAATTTTAAATTCTTTCCAACTCACAATCCTTAAATTAGGAAACTTCCCTAAATCGGAACAAATCTGAATTTAATTTCAGATTTAAATCTCCAATCTAATTTATTGCTTGGCCCACATATAATCCACTTGGACCCCCCTCTTTTTCTCTTCCCATAGCCGGCCCCCTCTCTCTCCCTTCTTGCCTCCGCTCCTCCCCCTCTTGCTCTTGATTGGAGCCAATCTCGCTTTGATAGCGGACTTTCCTTAAATATTCTAGATAATTTTGGAAAGAGAATTAATCTGATTTGAATTCAAATTCAAATTTCAAATTTTTTCCTAAAACATCTAGTGTTAAATTAGAAAACCCCTTAAATCAATCCCAATCAATTTCAAATTAAATTGGAGTGACTATCTCTCTTTCTAAAACTGAAATTCAATTTAGGAGAAGATTAACTCCATCAATCCACTCCCCAAACCCATACATGCCGCCGGTTCCCCCCCCCCCCCCCCCCTTGGAATTACATTTAAAATTCAAATTCCTCCCCCATTCTACATCACTTTCATTTCCTGTTGAGTGCTAGATGATGACTTGGCTCTATTTTACTCTAGTATTTTTTGCACAGATTTTAATATCTCACCTTTGGTCTATCTTTCGTTTCTTTTTAACTACACCACATTAATTCTATTGATTCATCTGCTGTCTTTTACATTTAGATTCCATAAAGAACTAAACAATTAGACGAAATTGTGTCCCAATATTTGGTGAAAGATGCACATAACTTGAGGTATAGATATGATTCATTCATTATATGTAGAGTTGAAGTGTTTTTATTTTTTTTCACTATATGTAGAGTTGAAGTTTAATCTTCTCAAGCTGAAAAGCTAGCTCCTTTTACTTTTTAGTTTTTACACAACTTCAAACACATCTAAAAGCTTCAAACCATTTTACAAGAATTTACTTCAATTCGAAAAAGAAAAAAAAGCGTCATAGTGACTTTTTGAAAACATTGTGTTATGTTTGATCAGATGTTTCTAGGTGAAGAAACTGACATCATAAGGGAATAAACTTTCCTTTTATAGTTTATCCTGTATGATAGGTTTAAAATTTATGTTTATTTGTACACATACAAATATAGTTAATCTCCACATAGACAAAGACATTCTCACATGTTTTATGCATAAATACCCATAGGCACGCGCATGAGTATATGCCTGGACCAGTAATCCACGTGCTTGTCTACCAATCTTTAGGCATGCATGCTTGCGTTTCGTATGCTAATACAAGTGTGTGTGCGGGCAGATGTGCTTTTGCATGCATGGGTGTTTGCTTGTGTGTAGGTTCATGCACGCTTTGGTTGGATCACAAAGAATGTTCTACTTTAAAACTTCATCTTGAATTTTTTGCCTATTAAAGTATCTTTTGCTGCATCAGGCAATGGCTGGATTCATGAGTCAATCATGCGAGGATCTGTTTCATTTAATCCAGCCCAGATCATACTAACAGCTGGTGCAACTCCTGCAATTGAGGCACTTAGCTTCTGTCTTGCAGATCCAGGAAATGCATTCCTTGTTCCTTCCCCGTATTATCCAGGGTGATTTTCTCTTACCTTCCAGAAAATTTATTTTCCTTTCTAGAAAACTTCAAGTTCATCTAATGGCGTTACATTTTCTAGATTTGATCGGGATATAAAATTACGAACAGGCATTGAGCTAATACCAGTTCACTGTCGAAGCTCGAACAACTTCAGTTTAAGTATAGCTGCACTTGAAAGGGAATACAAACAAGCAAAAAAGAGAGGAATAAAAGTTCGTGCTGTTCTTTTAAGTAACCCTTCGAATCCTGTAGGCAATATATTGCATCGGGAAACACTATATGATCTCCTAAGCTTTGTTACAGATAAAAACCTCCATCTTATTTCTGATGAAGTATATGCTGGTTCAACCTACGGGAGTGAGGAATTTGCGAGCATAGCTGAACTTCTGGATACAGGGGTTTTTGACAACAGCAGGGTTCATATAATATACGGACTGTCTAAAGATCTTTCTCTTTCAGGATTTAGGGTGGGAGCCATCTATTCCTATAATGAAAATGTCATCGCAGCTGTGTCAAAGCTAACAAGGTTCTGTGGCATTTCACTTCCCACTCAGCACCTGCTTGTTTCAATGCTATCAGATACTAAATTCATAGAGGAATATTTGAAAGTAAATAGGGAGAGACTTGCGCAAATGTATGCACTTTTTGTTGAGGGGCTAAAGCACCTTGGCGTTGAGTGTTTCAAGAGTAGCGGGGGATTTTACTGTTGGGTAGACATGAGTAAGTTCCTAAAGTCATACAGTGTAAAAGGCGAGCTTGAGCTTTGGGAAAATATTCTGAATGTGGCCAAGGTCGTTGTGACACCAGGAGCTTCATGTCACTGTATTGAACCTGGGTGGTTTAGGTGCTGCTTTACAACAGTGACTGAAAGGGATGTTCCTTTGGTTATGAAGCGAATTAGTAAAGTTCTGAAAGACCATAAAGCTAGGCAATGAAATAACAAGCTACATTTAAGATACATTCATTGATGTCTGATACATATGCAGAAGTAGCTTACACATGAGTAAGGAAGGGTAGACACTGACATAAAGTAGTCTTTGAGTAGGCCTTTTTATGACTTCAAGATACAATGTTACCATTCTCAAACAGTCACAACAGAAGATTACGACTTTTGAAGCATAAGATTCCTAGGTGGTCACATCAAAGTACCCTGTCACAGCCCACAGGGCTATATGCGACTGCAGCCTTACTTTTGATGAACACATTGCTTTTTCTGGACATTTGTTCGGAATGAAAAGCATGCAAAAAGGCCCCTCCTGATGAGTTCCTGCAACATAATCATTTTTTATCATTAGGAAATCTATTGTCTTCCGTTTGATGGATCCAGAATCATGCGGGTTCTTTATAAAGACTTGAATGCTCGTGGAAATATAGTTTTCTATTTTTGGCATATGAAGATGAGAACTGCCTTTTTTTTTAGATCGGTTTAAAAGGCTTGAGCAAATCTTTCTGACTTGAACTGGTTTCATTAATTGTGTCTAAAATCTAATCCACCCAGTTGATACTTTGGTAGCCTGAAGGTTTTGCTAAATACCTATAGGGTGAGTTATACAAGATTACATTCTTGATTCCTACCGCTGCATTTACCAGACTCTGCACATGTCCAGCAAGCTTCAAAAACTATTCATCATTATCTAACCATTGAACCCGAGTAGTCGAGCTATGGTTAAATAATGGCTGTCATGCTCTTTACTACCATGGTATACTTGAGCATCTTTTTATGGGTATTTTTTCCAGAATCATGAAAATGAGTGTTTTATTTTAAATAAGTTAGTATAAATGATAGTTTTAATGTGATTTAGAAATTTAAGTATTATTTATATAAATATAACTATTTATGTGTTAGATATATAAATACTTAAGAATTTTATAGTGTATATTATTTATTTTAATACTCTGATTTAGCTGTGTTTTGATCGGATGAATGGGAAAAATCGTGCTAGGCAGGCTTCACCATTGAGAATAATCTTTGTTTTCTGACATATACAGCATTTTTTGGGCAGCTCAGCCTGCGGCTCAGCAGAATGAGCTCCCCAAGAGTCAGTGTTCTCTTCACCAGGTGACTGCGGTTTGTGTTACAGCTCTTCACTTCCAATTCTGCAAAAACCGGACGATAAGCAGAATAGAATCCCACAGAAAACTTGCTTTAGAACTTTGTTGTAGGAAAAGGAAATCCAGGAAGGAGTTATGCTTATCTCACCGTTATGTATTGCTGAGCTACTCGAGTCACTTTGAAAATCTCTTTCAGAAACAGAGTACCAGCTCTCGGTTTGGTTGGAGTCACATTCATTCGAACTTCCATGAAAAGATGAATAGTTTTGATCCGAGCTGAATGAGGCATGATGCATATCAAAAGCAAAAGCATCGAAGACATTTTCGGCCTCATTAATGAAGGGATTGCAGGAGGGAAATGCTGCTGGAAGAACGGTAGAGCCAGGGTTCTTATCCATTAGTAGTGGTTTCCCAGGCTTCTCCTCCCACTGGAAAGGAACTGAGATAACAAGGCTGAGTGGTATAATGGCTGTTTCCCTTGAAGATACTGGCTTTGCTTTAGAAATTTTTGTTGTAAAGAAAGGGATTGGCTTTGCATTCCAATCTCTCTTTGGCATGCCTGGCTTCTGTTCCCAAAGGAATGGAACTGAAACTGGTTGGCTTCCATAACGTCGTTGATGAGAACTTGAGATCACGTTTTCATATCCCATCCTTCAGTTATGGGGGTCGCTAGCTTTTCAATGAATGTGTTTCCATTGGAAGCAGCATTAGCTATATGTAGGAGCGAGTGTGTGGATTAGGAGAAAGGGGATAAGCTGCTCCTGTTACAGGTTGTTATGGTTCAACCACTTTTCCTTTCAGTAGTGTTAGAAGGCCTTAGGCATCTTTTGCTTGAACAAATTCTCGTTGCCCAAATAAATAACCTTAGTAGAGCTTTGCAAACATTTTTAAATTAATTAGGTAGAAGGGCGCATTTAATAAGCTCGATCACTTAATCAAAGCCAAGCTGAATGCTACTTGTTGGGGTGGTATGCTAGAGCATAGGCTAAGTCTAATATACTAATGATTTGACTCATTTGCTAGTAATTATGGATTAAAGAGCCGATTGAAGTTGGGCGGGTTTGATATATATTATGATTAAATTTATTATAATTAAAATTATATTTTTTAACTATTTGATGAGCGATTAAAGCTTTGTTTGAGATAGTTTTAGACTTCTATTTTTTTTCATGTTTGATTAACTAATTGAATGGTCTTGAACACCTTAATAAATACACGATTAAATAAATAAGCTCGAACAATTTATTGTTCTATTCATTTATAATCATGAATAGTATCATTTCACGTCCGTTAAGAGCTTGACTAATAGGGAGTTGGCGGGGTCTTGTTGGATTAGATCTATATTTTCAAATGGTATTTTGGATGTGTTGGTGAGATCTTACTAGATAGCTTGATAAGATCTTTTATGTTTTCAAATTGAGCAAGCTCGTTTAAAGCTTCGTAATCATAAAATGAATCAAGTTCGAATAAGCATGAATATAAATAAAATTGTTGCGTCCTGGAATATTCGCAGCGATAGAGGAATATAAAGCTTAACGTCTTAGCATTGTACGAAGATTCATCACACAATCAGATGAAAGAGAGGGTGTAGTACTCATAAGAGACACCAAAGTTTTTACGTAGAAACCCCTAAAAGGGGGAAAAATCACGGGGCCCAGCCCAGTTTGAATGAATCCACTATTATTTGCAGTTGATTATAAATGAGGCCCTCCGTTTGGGGGAAGGACTTGGCTTGATATAGCCAATATACATATATAGAGTGCATTACATGGTGGGAATCAATATATACACGTTTATTGGGTCGGCAAGACCATAGTCGACAGGTGATGGAGGTTAGAAGGACCGTAGTTGGTGGGAGACCGGGGTCAGAAAGACCGTTGTCTGGTGATGGAGGTCGGAAGGACCGTAGTTGACAGACATTGCAGGTCAGGAAGACCGTAGTTTGATGATAGAGGTCGGGAGGATCCTAGTTGGTTGGGCGACGGAGGTTAGAAGGATCGTAAGACCGTTGCCTGGTGATGGAGGTCGAAAGGACCGTAGTCTGGTGACAGAGGTCGGGAGGACCTTAGTTGATCGGGCGACAGAGGTCAAAAGAACCGTAGTCGGCTGGAGGCTAGGGTCAGAAAGATTGTTGCCTGGTGATGGAGGTCGGAAGGACCGTAGTTTGATCAGGTAGAAGTCCGGTAGAAGTCTGGGCCTCAGGTGGTGGTCCGGCAGAAGTGCGGGCCTCAAGTGGTGGTCCGACGGAGCTGAGGACGTCAGGTGGTGGTCCGGCGGAGCTGAGAACGTCAGGTGGTGGTCCGGCGAAGTGCAGGGCCTTAGGTAGTGGTCCGGTAGAAGTGCGGGCCTCAAGTGGTGGTCTGACGGAGCTGAGGACATCAGGTAGTGGTCCGGCAGAGCTGAGAACGTCAAGTGGTGGTCCGGCGAAGTGCAGGGCCTCAGGTGGTGGTCCGGCGAAACTCCGGCGGTGGTCGAGGAGGAGCAAGGAGGCAAGAGCTCTCTCTTTTCTTCTTAGGATTAGGAGCCCTTTTTCAAGAGGAGAGGGGGCTCTATTTATAGATTTGTGAGAGTGGCATGGCCCGTAAATAGGAGGAAGATCAATGGTAGTTAGGGAGTGGTTGGAATGGACGACCGATGTTGAATCCCTTGATCGTGGACCGCTTGTTGGACATTTGGAGGTCTTAGAGATATCGGATTTTGGCGATCATGGGCTCGTTGGATTCGTCTCGTCGAGACTCTCGATTCGACTATAAGCACGTCATGTTTGGAGACCGTTTAGTAGTCCAAATTATGGTTTGAACCTTCCAATAGTGCTTCAGACCCTTGATTTGGACCCATTTGGGCTCGGATTGGGTTGAATTTCGTGTCGTTGGGTTCGTATTTCCGAGACGTTCAGTTCGACTGCAAGTTTGCTGAAATCAGAGTTCGGATGATCCCAATTTTAATTTCGAAAGTTTCCATCTTAATTTTACCTTGAGATTCGTTCCCGATCAAAGATAATTTTTTGAAGATATATCAAAAATAAACCTAAATACTATCATAAAAGCTTGAGCTAAGCTTAGGCTTGGCCCAATTCGGTTGCAGCCCTAACCCCAATACAAGATTCGCTACAGTTATTGATTATGCAACAGGAAAGAGGAGAAATAACTGAATTTTGACTCCTTGACAACGATATTCTAAAAAAAGAAAGTCACAAACAATGCCAACGACAATGTTAACGATATTTCACTTCAGATCGAAGACAGTACCGCTTGAAAGTTGTTTGCTTTCCCCCACCAACTCCATAACAGATTTCACCAAGATTTGGATTTGTTGGGGTTGATTGAGACGAGGAGCAACCTCGGCCATGTTTTGCTTCTTTTGTCGGAGTATCTAAAATAAAATTATATATATATTATAATTAATTATTACAGATAATTTATCTATTCGTTTATAATTAATATTAATTAATAAATTATTTATTTTTTTATCTCAGAAAATTCTATTTGTATGTTTTTTGGGTCCTTGGAATTATTTTTCGATATTCCAAACTCAATTTTGATACTTTCGAAACCTATCAGAGCCTCTACAATCAATTTCAAGCAAGTTCAAATAGTTTGGAGCATAGTTTTTTGAATTTTTTGCTCCGATTAACTATGCAACCTCACGAAATGCTAAAATTATAAATATATTTTTAACTTTGAAAGATTCGACGTCCAAAAATAAGGGGGCAACTGATACGTCATTGAAAATCGACTTAATCTAACACAAATCTTGAGGCATATTTAAGTTGAAAACTTTCAAAATTAAATTCGAGACCATGTAAACTCCAATTTCAGCAAACTTATAGCCAAACTGAACATCTCGAAGAGACGAACCCAATGACACAAAAGTTGGTCCAATCTGAGCCCAAATGGGTTCGAATTAAGAGGCCAAAGCGTATTTAGAGGGTTCAAAGCATTAATTGGGTGACAAAGTTATATTGAAGTATGGCATGCTTATAGTCGAATGGAGCGGCTCAACGAGACGAATCGAACGAGCTGAAGATCGCTGAATTTTGACATTGTTAAGGCACTTAAACACTTAAAAAATGCTCTATGATCGAGAAAATCAATATGGGTCATCCGATGGAAAACTCCGAACCTTTTATGGACCTTCTCCATATTTACGAGGTGTGTCACTCACAAAAATCTATAAATAGATCCACATTCTCTACATGAGAGGGGACCTTTGGCAGGAGATTAGAGAGATGATGCTTCAAGAGCTTCAGCACCAACATCGGCGAATCTCCGTTGACCGTCGCTGGACCACCACCTGGCCGCCGACGGTCACCGAATTTTCACCCAACCATTATTAGACCACCACCCGGTCTTCGACTGCTGCTGGACTTCCCCCTGACGGTTGCTGGACTTCCGCCCGTCCGTCGCCTGACTTCCATCCAGTAGCCGACCGCTGACCATTGTCAGCCTTCCACCCGACCATTGTCGAACCACTGCCCAGGCCGCCGACCGCCACTAGACTTCCACCTGGCCGTTGATTGCCTCTGGACTTCCGCCCCACCATCGTCGGACCACCGCCTGATCACTATCAGCCTCCTGACCGTCGACCGCCCTCGGACTTCCGCCCGACCATCTTCGGGCCTTCACCCGGCTACCGACTACAGTCCCTCTGACTACCATTGCTCATAGACCACCACCGTCGTCGACTACGATCCTTCTAACCACCATCTCCTGCTGACTACGGTCCCTCCGACCACCGTTTCCAATCAACTACGATCCCTCTGACCTCTCGCCACCTGTTGACTACGGTCCCTCTGTCCACTGTCGCTTGATTACAGTCCTGCTGGCTGATTGAACATGCCTACATTCTCTTGAAAATAACTCTTATATCACTAGATTTTTCCAACTACCACAATGAAATGTGCTTTATATGATATATATTTACTACATCAAACCAAGGCCTTCCCCCATGAAAGGGCCTCATTTGTAATCAACAATAAACACTAGTGGAATCATTTCAAGTGGGCCAAGCCCCGTGCTTTTTCCCCTTTTCAGGATTTTTCATGTAAAATTTTGATGTCTCTTATGACTCTCACACCCCTCTCTCTTTATGTGTGTGTGTGATGGATCTTCATTCAAAACTAAGATATTAAGCTCTTTCTCTATACCGCTGCAAATGTTCCAAGACACAACAGTTTGGCGCCGTCAATATATATATATATGCACAGATATTTTATTTATTTGTTTATAATTAATTAATTAATTAATTAATTATATTTTTTATCTTGAAAAGTTCGATTTGGACGTTTTTGGGGTCCTCGTAGCCCTTTTTTGATATTCCAGACTCAATTTTGATATTGTCGGAGCCCATCAGAGCCTCTACAATCAATTTCAAGCAAGTTCAAATGTTTTGGAGCACAATTTTTTAAATTTTTTGCTCTGATTAATGCTTCGACTTGGCGAAATGTTGAAATTATATATATATATATATATATATATATATATATATATATATATATATATATATATATATATGTGTGTGTGTGTGTGTGTGTAATTTGCAAAATTCGGCATCCAAAAATAGGGGGGCAACTGATACGTTACAAAAAATCGACTTGATCCAGCAAGAATCTCGAGCCATATACAAGTTGAAAACATTCAAAATTAAATTTGGGACCATCTAAACTCTGATTTTAGCAAACTTATAGTCAAAATGAAGATCTCAAAGAGACAAACCCAACGACACCAAAATTGGCCTTATCCGAGCACGAATGGGTCCGAAGCAAGAGTCCGAAGCGTATTCAGAATGTTCAAGTCATTAATTGGATTACAAAATGATATCAAAATATGACATGCATATAGTCGAATTGAGTGGCTCGATGAGATGAATTCAACGAGCCCTAGATCGCTGAATTGCGACATCATTAAGGCACTTAAACACTTAAAAAATGCTCTATGATCAAGGGAATCAATACGGGCCATCCGCATTGATTTCTATGTTGAGTTTTTAAAAGTTTTCAAAGCTTTTAAGTGTTTTTCATGTTGAGTTTTCAAAGATGGTGTGATAAGTCAAATAAGATTGTGGTGCATCACATTGGGTCACCATTATAGGTTAAGGTAAGGAAATGGCTAGACTAGCTCAATGATGCATCACATATATATAATATGAGTAGTTACAACAACAACAGCATCATCATCAAGTTTTTATCCCATGCACTACGCATAATATCAGAAGTTAGAGAGAAAAAAAAAAGAGTAAGCATAGCATTAACCTCCCATATAATCTTATAAATATCTTAAAATACTTCATAAAATATGTTCCTCAAAA
Source organism: Dendrobium chrysotoxum (assembly GCA_019925795.1). Classification (NCBI taxonomy): domain Eukaryota; kingdom Viridiplantae; phylum Streptophyta; class Magnoliopsida; order Asparagales; family Orchidaceae; genus Dendrobium; species Dendrobium chrysotoxum. Next base: position 91,520,487 of record CM034302.1, on the reverse strand, counting down.
ACGAATAGTCATCAATAGTCAGGCTCCACAAACTTTATCATCAGACAATACATTGGAAGGAGCATTTTATCATAGAGCATTCCCTCGGGTCATAGTGCACCTTTCAATTACTCCAGACCAAGAAAAAAAAAAAAGAAGCCCATAAATCAGTAAAACAAATGCCACCTTGTACTTACAATCAAACGAATTGAATTACAGAAAACTTCCAATAGGCTACATGAAAATGGGTGTAAGCTTATAAGACTGGGAAAAAAAAAAGAGGCATGCAGAGAAGAAGATTACGCTAAATTTCTCACATGAAGCAGTAAATTGAGTGCAATGAAGTTTCATTCATGGTTTGCATCACAAGCATTCTGCTGCGACTACTGCAAGTCATAATATGACTGCATATATGCGGCTTCTCAAAAATGACTCCTCAGGATTTAATGAAACTTGCTTGTTTCATTTCTTTGTAGAAGGAATTATCTAACTCGGCAGTGGCTAGTCTAAGGCGCTGGACCTCTGCAGTTAGAGCTTCATTGAGCGCTGTGAAGCATACAAATGAATTAATAAGTAGGGGAACTTTACATGAAGTCTAATCCATCTTATCATCGACCAAAGACATCAATATCATTATTAGTTTAGTTAGTACTCTTACTCCCTATTATTTGGGGTTCTGTTGTGAACTTTCCTCCATTCATACAGACTCTTGAGAGTAACTGCAAGACTAATATAGACTCATGGAAGGGAAGGTAGTCATAATGGACAAATTTCCCTCCAACTAAATTATGGTACTACTAACAAAAGAGCGTAGCAATTTTGTTCCCTCACAAAAGGGTCAAATTTCAGTAAGAGTAATAGAGACCCTCAACACTGACTGAGCGTTAGTAATCAAATGATCACAATTTATGGTTAAGCATGCAGGCAAGGACACACACAGATACATAGACATATCAGTTTGGTAAATGGTCATTTAAAATTTCGCACTTAGGGTTCATTTGGGACAACTTCTTACTATTTTTTAAAGAAGCTTTCTAGTACAAAAAAATTTTTGAATTAGAAAATTTTGAACTCCCACCGCTGCTTAGCTTGATTGGTGGGCGAGTATGGTTGGGAAGCCCATAACCCGTGTTCGATTCCCCTTGAGCAATAGCACCTTTTAAGTGGGGCCCAATTAAGTGCGAGCCAGGAGATTTCTAGGGTGGGTGCTTCCTCTAGGTCAGTCAAGGATTAGTCACGCAGCCAAGCGCCCTCTCGGAGGTGACAGCGGGTGGATACCCCGTTCCAAAAAAAATATATACTAGTTTAAAAAGCATTAAGAAAGTTGTCCCAAACAAAGCCTAAATTTTCCTCCTTTTTTGGTTTTCTCTTTGCTATAGGAAAGTGCTTCTCAAACTGGCAATTTTGATAATTATATACAAGAAATTCATGAGATGTTTTGAGAGCATCCATTGTTAAGTACGACATTACCTCAAAATTGGGATCATGATGATGGTGATGATGATGATACAATGTTGAATAAATTAGTTGCATTGACATCAAACATCACAGAAAAGCTAATTACCATCTCTTAATTGAGCCTGTTGCTCCATTGCCTGAAGCCTAATCTTTAATTCATTGTTCTGAGTAGCAAGTCCAGCCGAGTCTCCCTATAAACGGTCAAACACAATTACAAACATAAAGTCTCTCAATCCACATAAAATCACAATAGTAGATCAAATCTGCAAGAGTTACAAAAATAAATGTCTTCAAAGGTACAAAAAATTTGAAATAGTCACCTGCAGCAAAGTCAGCTGAGTTGATAACATTGCAGCTTCTGTCTGTAAGTTCTGAACTTTGCATTCCAACTCTGAAATATACCTCACCTTTCTTTCCTTAGAACGAGCAGCAGAGTGACGATTAGCCAAAATCCTGAAATCAAGGGACCAGAAATCAATTAAAGATTGTGGATGAGAGCATACATTTCAATAAAACAGAACAGCACCTTTTGGCACGTTTTGGATCAGCCAGAGCGATCTCCTCCAGCCTTTTATCCGTAATGATCTTCTTCAGCTCCGCACCGCTGAATTCCCCACTCCCAAACTCCAAGCTGAAGGTCCCATCCATCGAATCGCATTCAGAGCTCTTGCTTCTCTGAGAACCAGAAGAGGGCGAAACCCAAAGCGATTTCTCCCAAAAATTAACCCCATCTATCAATCCATCCATCGAAATGCTTCTGAGATGCCGCGAAAGCTTAGCAGGCGGAGCTGATTCACCAACCACGGTGCAGTCAATGGCACAGCTCTCCGCCTCGCTCTCGCTGCTACAGGGGCCATTCTTGCTGGTGCTGCTTCCCCTGCTATCCATTTCGTCGATACGGTAATCTGAGGATTCCATCACACCGAAGCCATCCAAATTGAGGAACGTGTCGAAAAGATCGTCACCGAGATTACCCTCCGTTTTCCTCTCCAAGGCGCCCTCAGCACGAACGTCGATAGGCTCTGCCTTCAACGCTGGTTGGAGATTGCTTCTGGATCGACGGTGGATCATACAATTCTGAAGGCTATCGCCGGCTTCGATTCTTCCGGTGGCGGCGGACAAGTCTGTGGAGTCGGAAATAGAGGATGTCGGCGAGGTTTTGCGGTAAGGGGAGGGGCTCAACGGGGGGAGCGGGTCAAGTGAGAAGAATGTCGGCTGAGAAAGGGACCGACTGTGATAACGACTGTGATGGTTTGCGGGCCTGGCGGCCGTCGGATGCGGTGGTGGCGCCTGGGAGTAGGGAATCGTCGGAGGAATGCTGGATCTACGCATTGATGTGATTCAAGTGGAAGAATGAATATCTGAAAGTGAGGAATTGAGAGGCTTAAAGTTTGAAGCTTTCTCGCCTTCCGATCTCTCCAAGCACACGGAGAGAAATCTGTGGAAGTCGTGCATACGAAATTTCTGGTCGGGATTTCGGGAGAGGACGGGGTCGGATTTCTGGGTCGGCTCCGCAAAGTGTGTACCGTGCCGTCCATAAATTCGGAGGTCAAAAATCGTTATAGATCAATTAGCGCCAGATATAACGGTTATCTGCCGGTAATCAGGATATCGACCGGACGGCGGGGATGAGATGTGTGACTGGGCTTTTTGTACGAAATGTGAAGGGAAGCACGTTGTTGAAATACGTGGGAACTTACCCATCGAGGATTAGGATGGTTGGTGGGAGAGCATGATTGGGAACCCCCCATCCTGGGTTCGAATCCACCCCACTACGGCCGCGCCTCTTAGGTGGGGACCAATAAAGTGTTGGCCCGGGGGTTTCTGGTGTGGGTGCCACCGCTAGGTCGACCGAGGAGATTAGTGGACATCGCCAAGCGCCTCACAAGCTGAGGTGGCAGCGGGCCGATACTCCCCGTTCCAAAAAAAAAAAAAAAATACGTGGCAGTATTTGAAATGACCTTTTTTTTTTAAGAGACACAGCTAATTTTTATTTCAAATAAAAGCAGAAAGAGGGGCTAAATAGAAAAAATATTATATACGAATATTCGGAATTTCTGATATGAATTAACATATATTCAAAAATTATAAAATTTATTTTAAAATTAATATATTATAGTAATTTTAAAATAAATTTATTAATTTTTAAAGTATATCTTAATATATGTAAATATTTTTGTATAATTTTTTTATAAGAAAATACAATAAAGTTTAACCCCACTTAAACTTCTCAGAAAAATTTTACAAGAAGATCAAAAAAGTTAAAAAAAAAAAACAAAATTATAAGTAAGGTGAAGACTACTATAAATAACCAAGGTAAAAAGGATTCATAATTAATATGTCACGTAAAATCGGCTTGATCGAGCATGACATTTTTATTTGAAAACTTTCAAAATTAAATTTGGGACCTTGTGAATTTTGATCTCAGCAAACTTATAGTCAAACTAAATATCTCAGGAAAACAAACCCAACAACATTAAAATTGGTCCAATCTAAGCCCAAATATTGGACTGAAATCAATGGCCTAAAGAATATTCAGAAGCTTTAAGACTCTAATTGGATGATCAAATGATCTCTAAATATGACATGATTATAATCGAATTGAGTGGCTCGATGAGACGAATCTAATGAGCCGAAGTTTGCTTAATTCTGATATCATTAAGGCATTTAAATTGCTGAATGAACTCTCTATAATTGAGGGGTTGAATGGGTCGTTTGATACATCACACCGAATTTACTCTAAATTTTCTTCATATTTATAGAGCATGCTTCTCTCAAAATCTAAAAATAAACCCCCACTCTCTATATGAGAGTGACCTTTAGAGGCTTAGACCTTGGATTAGAGATCAAGAGAGCTTTAAGGCTTAAAGAATCTTAGAGCTCCACCCATGCACCCCAGTCAGCGAACCTTCATCGTCAGGTCACCATCGTTAGACTTTTATTAGCTGATCGTTGCTAGACGTCCACCTAGCCATCGCCACAGGACCTCAACCTGCTCGCCATAGCTAGACCTTTGCTTGAATATTACTGCTTGATCGTCACTGTCAAACATCTATCACGTCGTCGACCACAATCCTCAAACCACAGTTGCCCGATCACAGTCCTTCCAACCTCGGTTGCCCTCTTACTATGGTCCTTGAATCACCATCGCCCGACTATGGTCCTTAGATCACTTTCGCTCAACTACAATTTTGTCAACTTCAAATGCTGACTATGATCCCTTCAACCTAAGTCGCCCGACTACAGTTCTTTTGGCCTCCATCACCTGTCAACTCTGGTCCTTCCAACCTCTGTCGCTTGTCGACTACGGTCCCTCAAACCACCATCACTTGACAACATTCGTTCGATCTTAGTCTTCTGACTACTATCTTTTAACCTCAGTCGCCCGACTACAGTCCTTCGATCTCAATCACCTGATTATGATCCTTCGGACCTCCATCACTAGCCAAGTACGGTCCTTCCAACCACCATCGCCCAACTACGGTCTTTCGGCCTCCATCGCCTAACTATGGTCCTTGCAACCTCCATCTTCCACCTACTATGGTCTTTCCGACCTCCTTTGATCACCAACTACGATCATTCCGACCTCTTTCGCATATCGACTATCATCCATCTAGCCACCATCACCCGACTATGTGCCTTCGACCTGAGTCACCCAACTACAATATTTCTAACATTCGTTACACGCCGACTATGATCCTTTCAACTACTGTCACCTAATTATGGTCTTTCAACCACAGTCGCTCAACTACGGTCCTTCAAACCTTTGTTGCCCACTGACTACGGTTCTTTTGACCTCCGTCGCCTGCTAACTATAGTCCTTCTAACCTTCATCGCCCACCGACTACGGTCCCTTCAACCTCGTCACCTGATAATGGTCTCTCTGACATCTATCACCCGACCACGGACCTCCGACCACTATCATCCAACTTCGGTCCTTCTAACCTCAGTAGCTCACCGACTACCCTCCCTCCAAGCTCCGTCGCCTAATTATGGTCACTCTAACTTCCATTGCCTGCAAACTATGATCCCTCCCACCACCATTGCCCGACTACGGTCCCTCCGACTACCATCGCATGACTATAGTCTCTCTGACCACTATTGCTCAACTACAATTCCTTCGGCCTCAGGCTCGAGTCTATGATCCCTTCGGCCATCATCGCCCAACTATGGTCCTACTGACGAAACAAACAGGCCAATATTCTCTTGAGAATAACTTTCATGTCATTGGATTATTCCAACTCCAACCTTGAAACATGCTATATACGATGTATATTTGCTACACTGAGCCAACGCCTTCCCCCAAGGAAAGGAATCATTTGTAATCAATGAAAAACACTAGTATAATCATTTTAACTGAGCCAGGCCCCATGACTTTTTCCTTTCCAGAGTTTTTCAAGTAAAAATATATGGTATCTCTTATAATTATTGTACCCTTCTTTTATCTATATGTGTGCTAGATTTTCATACAAAATTAGGATGTTTAACTCTATATCTCGCTACCGTCACGAATGATCCGGTATGTAACAGTTTGACGCCGTATGTGGGAAATGATTCTTGGTTGGGGGCCAACCTTAGAATATTTTGATTCTTTTTTTCATAAATATGCTTTGAGTGTGATTTGCCATTTAATTCTAGGAATAATGCATTCGGAGTTTAAATGGCTAGAGCCATGAATTTTACAGTTTCTTTCTTTCTATATTTTGTATATAGAATAACTCTCAATAACATAGGCTATAACTTGCGAATCATAAAGTTTGGATGACAACTTTTAGTATGTTGCAAGGCTTGCATGAAAGAAGCATCAAGAAGGAAGTAAAAGAAAGGATATTGCGACTGAGTCGCTACATTGAAACAAAGAATACATCTTAGAATATAACTAAAAAATACTTATGATTAATATGATATATGAAGACATACATTTTAAAAATAATAACGGATAAAGCCTTACAAAGGCCCAGCCCAGCATATATTTTAAGGCCCGCTAAAATCGTTTGATAAGGCCGATCGGTCCAATTATTGAAGATATGGTTGCAATTATGTCTGATCTGGTTGTGCGAAATCCAGATCTGATAAGCACAAAAATGTGCAATCAGTAAATATTTGAAATCATAGTGGCACTGTTTTGTTAAATCTCCGAGGAGAATTAGATTTAGGTCTCGTTTGGAATGACTTTTTTACTACTTCTTAAAATAATTTTTTAATATAAATATTAAAATTTTTATACTAAAAAATTATTTTAAGAAGCAACAAAAAAATAGCCTCAAACGAAGCCTTACTCAGGATTGAGTTTAACCTATAAAACTATCTTGTATTCTTTGAATATCATGATGATTCATGAAGCCAATTTAGCTGAGCACGACTTTTGATGCATATTTCCTAGTACAAAATTCATTCAATATTAAGTTTTAAAATTTCTGTAAATTATTATAGAAGTCTTACATTCTTTAATTTTAGCATATTCATCTTTATGTGATGAATATGAAGCAGAATCAAAATCGTCCAAGTCCAAATCTAAATTACCTAAAAAAATTAGTCTAGAAATATAGTTTAAAACTCCTACAAATTAATTTAAGGGTTGATCGGGCTTTAAATTTGTATGCTTATAATCAAAATGAGCGTCTCGTTGAAGAAATTCAAGAAAGATCATGATAATGAAAATATGAGTTTATTTAGACACAAAAGTACCAACAACAACAACAACAACAACAACAACAACAAGCCTTTGTCCCACTACGTGGGGTCGGCAACATGAATCCTTTTTCTCCATTGTGTTCGGTTCAAAGTAAAATTCTCGTTTAAATCTAATAAAGAAAGATCATTTCTAATATTTTCTAACCAAGTCTTTTTAGGTCTACCTCTACCTTTCTTAACATAAGTCAAATCTAATACCTCTACTTTCCTAACTGGGTCATCGGAAGGCCGCCGTTTTATGTGACCAAACCATCTAAGGCGACTCTCTCTAATCTTATCCTCCACTGGAGCTACTCCAACCTTAGACACAAAAGTACCAATGAAACTAAAATATTTCATAATGAGCATGGTAAGACGAATGTGGTAGAAGTCGCTCTAAGCAGGAAGTATTTTAGGATATCGAGTATGTTGCTTACTTCTGATGAAAATATGATTCGGGATATGAAAAAAACTATAGTTAGAAGTGATTCCTTCTGTTAATTAAGATTTTAGTATTCTAACTTAGATGATTATTCAGCCTTCTCTCCAATAAAGGATTCAAGAAGCCAAGAAGTCAAATCTAGAGTATCTAAAACTACGATCATCTGATTTTGATATTACCTTCTATAAGAACAGATTATGGGTTCCAATTTCTAAAAATCTGATATCAATTTTTTTTTTGCACGAAGCTTTTTATTCGAATTATGTTATTCATCTGAGAATCAGCAAGATATGTATTGATCTGAAAGATATATTCTAGTGGCCTGAATTAAAGAAGGAAGTGATAGATTTTATTTTAAAATATGAAGTCTGTTAGTTAGTGAGAGTAGAACATCAATGAGCGGGACCTTCTTGACTTTTGCAATTGTATTATTCAATATAAGACAATAATTACTAACCTGCAAAAATAAAAAAAAACACAGGAGACTTTTGCATCTCTTACAATTTCTCACTCGGAAGACATAAAACCATAACAAAGTCTTCATTCAATTAATTCTGGAGATAAATTATTGATTTTAAAAACTTATAATTGAGAATGTCTGCTCTTCATATCCAATTTTAAAAACTTATAAGAAATTTTTGTACTAAAAAACTGTTTCAAAAAGTAATAAAAAAGTCGTTTCAAATGAAGCATAAGAGATCTCAGATTTGAGAGTTGTATATCTTATGTGCGTGAATTTTTGATTAAATTGAATCAAAATTTAAAAAAAAAGTTTCATTTAAAGTATCAGATCTTTCACCACGAAGATTGTACACTTTATCACCTTCATGAAAGCCATGGCCCAATCATCCAAGCTAACTATTTCTCTCTTACGTGCCTAGACAAGTCCTCATCCCATGCACTCACCTCACACCATTACAGATCAAAAGCAAACGGCCATTAATTCTTTCTTTTCCACACAAGAAATGTCACCTCTGATCAAAAGCAATGAGTCATAATTATGAAACAGAACAACATATCCACGTCCTAATGCCAGTCTCCCACTGATAAACTGAAAGGATGAGAGGAGCATGTCTCAGTAGAATAAACACATTAGAAGCTAGCCAGCTCAATACATGGCATTGCTATCATTCCGATCCAGAGTAGGGTCCTTACAGCTATGAGAAATTATTGGGGAATTGACTGAGTGCAATGAGATAGTTTGATTACATTCGTGATTGAATTTATCAAGAAATCCAAACATTATCATCCAAAATATATATCTAAACATGTCCTACTTTTCTTCATCTAATAAGCAAATTGTTGAATACTTTGGTTTAACAAATTGAAGCAGTTCAATCAAAATTACAGTGGGAGGGATGTTAGAGATTGTTCATTCCTTGGTACGTAATTACTGCCTCCTTCATACATGATAAAAAATTAGTCATAATGAATTTTAAAATTATTAAATTATTTTAATATGAGTATAACACATGAAAAATCATGCAAATATACTATTATATTAATTTTAAAATAAATAATATGAATTTATAATTCATCTTAATTAAAATTTTATCACGATACTTTAACTTAATTATTTTCATCAATGATAATGACCACCATTAATTATATGCATGCACACTTACACATATAAGCATATATTAAATCTTGCTATAAAAAAAGAGATCCTTTAATTATATCTCTTTAATTATATAGATGTATATTAATTAAGGGTTTTCAGATATAAGATGAGTCAACTTGAACTACTAATTGGTCTAATCCGATCTGATTAACCCGTGAGATCGATCTTTTTTAGCTAGTTGGGTTGACTCAAGCTCAACAATTTGAGATATAAACGCCTGATTCAATTTCTTATTCATTAAGTCGACATATTGTCAGCACACCAAAGCCAGCTCACACCACTCGGCAGGATCACTACCACACGAGCTCCTGCACAGTCTCTCCTCCACCTTCAGCAGTCTGCTATTCCATAACAAACTAATATTCCATGTAACAAACTGTACTAAGCCGAATTACTATTCTATATATACAGCCATGTAATCAATGAGAAATATATACTGGAATGAAACAGTAACCTCAACCTTTCCTCTTCATCTCTTACTTTGCATTTCTATCATGGTATCAGAGACTTAAACGCTTCACAGCAACCCCTCATATCATGGCTGATAGAGAATCAGTAACTTCGCCCATCCTTACCTCCAATATCTCAGCTACTCAATCCGATATCTCTATTCCCCCTTCCCTAAAATTCCTCATCTCTAACCTTAAGCACATTGTACCCACCCAGCTCACCAGCGACAATTACGCAATCTGGAGGTTGCAGATCTTCTAGCATTTCTCCGCCAATGGCTTCGAAGACTATCTCACCGGCCGACTGCACCCACCTTCTGATACCCTATCTACAGAATATCGCCTCTGGTGTCTTGTAGACAGAAATCTCACCTCAGCCTTGTTCTCCACAATCTCCCCGTCTGTCCTACCATATGTTCTAACCCTCTATTCTACCCACTCTGTTTGGCTCACGCTCGAACAGCGCCTCCAACCCACCAATCGTTCCCGTGTCATACAGCTCAAAAATGAGCTTCACAACATTCAAATGCGGGATCGATCCATGACCCAATACCTGGCCCAAGTTAAAACGCTGGTGGATAACATCGCTGCAGCCGGTTCCACCGTCGACTTAGAGGATATAATACTCTACATTCTTAACGGCCTTCCTCCGGCATACAACGCCTTCACCACCGCTATCCGGACTTCCCTTAATCCGATCAGCCTGGATATACTCTACTCTCTCTTATGCAGTGAAGAAATCAACATCCGCAACCAACAACTTAAGGAATCCAGTCAGCCGTCAGACAACCTAGCTCTCTACTCAACTCGCAATCCTCAGAGTCGCAGCCGCTTCTCCAACATCTCCTCAAATCGTTCTTCTCGTGGTCGCAATTCTCCACAAGGACCACACTCGCCCTCCGCCAGCAGCCGTCCCACCCAAAATTCTAACCCGAACTCCCCTCGCCCTCTCTGCCAGATCTGCAACAAACCCGGACACTCCGCTTTCAACTGCTGGCATCGCTACAACCAGCAGTTCATGCCCACCACCTCATGGCCCTCGCGAGCTCTCCTTACCCATCCTCAAGTCACCAGTCCGAGCGAATGGGTGTTAGACTCTGGTGCCTCCGCTCATCTCACCCCTGACATCACCAACCTTCAACAGTTCTCTGCTTACTCCGGCCCAGACTCAGTCTCAATCGCTAATGGCAACGCACTTCCCATTCAAAATAGCGGTCAAGGTCTACTTCCCCTACCAGACACTTCCCGTAAGCTTCGCCTTCGCCATCTTCTACACGTTCCATCCCTCTCACACAATCTTCTTTCCATATCTAAACTGACCTCTGATAACAATGTCTCCATCTCCTTTGATTCTCATGGCTACGTGATCAAGGATCTCCAGGACAATCAAGTTCTTCTACATGGTCCCAACCGTGACGGCCTTTACCACGTCCGCGCATTCTCCAGCTCACCTACTGCTCTCCACGCCACCTCTTCCCCTGCAGCTCTCTAGCACGCAAGACTTGGTCATCCACACAACAAATTGCTCTCAGTTTTAGCAAAACATATCCCTACTCTATGTAGCTCTTCACCTCCCCCTATATGTATTTCCTGTAATATGGCTAAGAGCCATAAACTTCCCTTCTCAGCTAATCCCTCTACTTCCACAGCTGTTTTTCAACTAGTCCATTCGGACGTCTGGGGTCCGGCACCTGTAACGTCTTTTAATGGCTATAAATACTTTGTTACTTTCATAGACGACTTTACAAGGTTCTGTTGGATCTATCTAATGACATCCAAACAAGAAACTTACAACAAATTCCTACACTTCAACAATCTAATTAAAAATACCTTCAATACATCCATCAAAGCTCTCCGATCCGATGGAGGTGGTGAGTACTGCAACAACCACTTCACCTCCTACCTCTGTCAACAAGGCATCACCCACCAAGTCACCTGTCCCTACACGCCCGAGCAGAATGGCATGGCCGAACGCAAAAATCGCCATCTTCTTGACCTCGCAAGAACTCTCCTCCATGCTTCCCAAGTCCCTCTCACCTACTGGGCGGAAGCCATCACCACAGCAAACTATCTTATCAATCGACTCCCCACCAAGGCCCTTTCCCTCCAAATTCCCTATTTCAAACTTCACAATCGCGCTCCAACCTACACGCACCTGCGCACCTTCGGGTGTCTCTGCTTCCCCTGGCTCCAACCCCACGCCCCAAACAAACTCTCCCCTCGCTCCCTTGAATGTGTATTTCTTGGCTATTCCTCCACCCATAAAGGCTATCGCTGCCTTCATCCTCCCACCAATCGCATCTACATATCTCGCCACGTAGTCTTCCACGAACACTCCTTTCCATTCAAACTCATGCCTACAACCACTCTTCCCGCCTCAGACACACCCGTTATCCCTCCTCTCCTACTCATTCCCACCTCCACCAATTCCCTCTCCCTCCCTAAACCTCCTAACAGACCATCCCACCCAACCTCTCCACCTTCGTCCAGCTCCCCTCTTACCCACTCCTTCTCCAACACCCCCAGTCCTCTCACCACCTCAACTTCCGTAACCGTTCCCCCTGTCCCACCCATTCTCCCCAGCCACAATATGCAAACAAGACTCAAATCCGGCATCATAAAACCCAAGCCGATCTTCGACCTCACCGCCATAGTTCCTCCACCTCTCACTTCCACCAGCTATGCTCAAGCCACCCGTTCACCCCATTGGCGGGAAGCCATGTCTCTGGAATTCCTTGCCCTTCAAAAGCAAGGCACCTGGTCTCTAATTCCCCCACCCCCCAACAAACCCATTCTACGCTGTAAATGGACGTTCAAGACCAAACTCAACTCCCATGGCCAAGTTGATCGCTACAAGGCTCGTTTAGTCGCGCAAGGCTTCAAACAGGAGCACGGTATCAACTATACCGAGACCTTTAGCCCGGTCGCAAAGATGCCCACCATTCGGCTCCTACTTGTCCTGGCTCTCCACCGCAGCTGGCCCATCCAGCAACTGGATGTTTCCAATGCTTTCCTCCACGGTGATCTCCAGGAAGAAGTCTATATGACCCAACCGCAAGGCTTCATCGATCCTCAATTTCCCACTCATGTCTGCAGACTTCACAAGTCACTTTACGGCCTCAAACAGTCCCCGCGGCAATGGTTCCACAAACTCACCTCCTTTCTCCTCCAGTTCGGCTTCACCTTCAGCAAGGCCGATCCATCTCTCCTGCTCTACAACAAATCCCAAATTCAACTGTACATCCTCATCTACGTCGATGACCTTCTACTCACTGGCAACGATCCAACTACTACTCAACAGCTGCTCTCTCACCTACAGTCTGCCTTCTCCATTAAACAACTGGGCGATGTCTCTCTCTTTCTCGGTATTCAGGTAGTCAGAACACCCACAGGTCTATTTCTCCATCAGCAACACTACGCCAAAGACATTCTGGCCTCCGCTGGCTTCACCACGTGCAAACCGACCACAACTCCCATCTCACTCAAACCGCTTCAAGGCCCAACAGCCGAGCTATCCTTCAGTGACCCGCACTCCTACCGTCGCCTTGCTGGCTCCCTCCAGTACTTAACCATAACCCGCTCGGACATTGCCTTCACAGCCAACGTCATCTGCCAAAGAATGCATCAGCCCCGCAATACCGACTACCACGCTATCAAACGGTTGCTGAGATACATTCAAGGCACCTCTCACTACGGCCTGCCCCTTACCCCAGGCCCTCTTCACTTCACCACATATGCCGACGCGGATTGGGCCGCAGACACCACCGATCGCAAGTCCGTCTCTGGTTTCTGCACTTTCCTCGGCGCCAACCTCATCTCCTGGTGCGTAAAGAAATAGACTACAGTTGCCAAGTCTTCCACCGAAGCAGAATACAGATCCCTCTCCTCAGCCACATCTGATATCCTTTGGCTTCGCCGTCTGGCAGCAGAACTTCAGCTCCTTCAACCAACACCAACCAACATCTACTGCGACAACACTTCGGCCATCGCCCTCGCCAACAACCCTGTTTTTCACTCTCGGATGAAGCACATTGAGATAGACTATCACTTCATCAGTGAGCACATTCGCAACCAATCCATCTCCATCTCTCATATTCACTCCAACGATCAACTCGCCGACATCCTTACAAAACCACTGCCGGCGCTCAGATTCCAGGACCTACGACTCAAATTAACCATTCAGCCTTCGAATGGTTAACTTGCGGGGGGATGTCAGCACACCAAAGCCAGCTCACACCACTCGGCAAGACCACTACCACACGAGCTCCTGCACAGTCTCTCCACCACCTTCAGCAGTCTGCTATTCCATAACAAACTAATATTCCATGTAACAAACTGTACTAAGCCGAATTACTATTCTATATATACAGCCATGTAATCAATGAGAAATATATACTGGAATGAAACAGTAACCTCAACCTTTCCTCTTCATCTCTTACTTTGCATTTCTATCACATATATCACAATAGCTGTTGAGAATAGTATAAAATAACTAGGTAACTAAACAATATAAGAAAAAAACCATTAGAAGAAGAAGAATCGTGAGTTATACTGTATCTAATAGTTTCTTCAATCGCCATAGAACATCTAAGTGGATCAAACACGCATTTCTGCCATGCCACTCCTACGTACTCATTCCTTCTCTCGGAATGATGGGAATATACAGAGCTCACGCTCACACTTTTGTGAACGAGGCTGCTCTCGCTGTGTTGATGATGGTGATTGAGTGGCAAAGAGAATAAATTAAAAAGAGAGATTTGTTGGTTGCTAAAAAAAATAAGGGCCATTCTTTATGTTGAAGTCCACAAGTTATTGTCGCCATAGCAAAGGATAGGGGAAATGATAGAGTATGTCCCGCCTGCAAATGGAGAGGAGAAAGGGGGAGCTTGTGGCTCACACCGTAGAGGACATGAGTAGAGTCGAAGAGTGTACATGGTGTCTTTACTTGTTTTCTCTATCAACTATGATATTATTTCTCTTTCATTCATTAGGAGATCTATTTCTCATTATCGCTGCTGCTTTACTAACCTAATTAATATCTATTGACATGATTGTGTCATCCAACAAACCTGTCTTTTCTGAAGTCATTACTTGTCTAGATGGTGGTGGTTACGGATTGCAAACCTATAAGTAGACCTTGGTGGCGGTCACCGGCCGCTCACCGCCGAGGCCGCCGGGCCTCACGAAAAGCGTCAGGACGGTTAGTGGGGGGAGATGGGTCCTGCAGGGAGAGCCAATCATGCGGCCCGCCCCATGATTGCAGTGACGCCGACCGGGCACCGTCCGGCGTCCAACGTGGGCCAAACGTCTCCATCGCCCAACCCACCGCCCCACTTCCAAACCACGTGATCCAAATCATATATTACCCTCACCATTTTTATCTATTATTGGCCACCGTGTCTCGACACTGAACATTCCACGCCTAACGGTTTTCAAAAGAATACTTAAAGAGCGTCACCACTGACCAACATATACGGCTTCTTCTGCTCTGCTGAGAAAGAAATATTAAATAATTTATTTTTTAAAATTGGACTATTTCTGGCCAGCTTATGCTCAAATGCTTTCCTAATGAAAAATGCTTTATTCTAAGACCCATCTTCACTTTGTTGGGAACAAAATCACTCAACGAAAAATAAATGAGAAAAATAAAACAGCGTAAAAGACATCAAGTTTTAATTTGGAAAAGCTCTAAATCTGAAAAAGCCACGGAGCCACACTACCACCAAAAAATTTAGGCTTCGTTTGGGACGGCTTTCTTACTGCTTTTTAAAGTAGCTTTCTGAAAGCAACTTTAAAAACAGTAAGAAAGCCGTTCCAAACGAAGCCTTATTTTGAAAATATGAGAAATTGTACAAATTTCTCTTCTGTGACTCTATCTTTATCTCTCTTCAGTTATATCATTTTACACCCAAAATAGATAGAGAGATGGACTTCTATTACATCAAAGGACATAATCTTTCAAGTTAAATAATAAGAATAGGAACAAAAAATGCTCAGCCCAAGTCGCAACATTACGACTTTGATTTATCTGTCTCGTAGAGCCGTGTCCCTGTGAATTACAGCACTGTAGTATTGTGCTCTCTATCTCAGATGAGTTCCATAGTGCCACAGTGCTTTACGGGCAATTTTTTTTTTTCAGGGGCCTTCGCACTAGAGCCGTCAAGAAAGGGGCGCAAAACCCCCTGCAACCCACCATCGAGCTCCTCATCGAGCTTCACCAATAAAATCGAGCTATGTGTCAATAATGCAGCCCGATTGATCGACACAATCAAATTCCACACTAAACTAAATCATTAATTATTTGACTATATTATCTCTAATGTGACTAAGTTGGCAAAAAAAAATGTTTAGCTTTTTATATTTATTTTGATTGGACATTTAAAAACCCAAGAATGATAATAAGTGTGGCAATAACAATATAGAATTTTCCATCTCCTCACTTTGCCCTAAGCGCCGTCTCGGGCGATTTTTAGGGCTCCCCACTTCCGACCATTCTTCCTTCATCTCCGTTCGATCTTCTCGGTTTTTTTGTTGGAGTTCTTTTTTGAGTGTGAGCTTGGGACGTCTCTTCCGTGGTTGCCCTTTTTGGGCTTTCGTTATGGCGGGTGTTTCTTCCTCCACCCCGTGGGGGAATATCACCGAGCCAGTCGCAAGTAAAAGTAAAGGGTTTTTTTCCCTTGACTCGGATGGTCTTCATTTAGCATCGCGATCGTTCAAAGATGTTCTTGCAGCATCTTCCAAGGCAGGTGATAACCTTCCTTCTTTAACTCAAGGTGTTTTAATGGTGTGCCTGCGGTTTTGTTATCTAACGAAGAAGTTCTCCAACTTGCTTCTCTTTTTCAATTTACCTTGGTCGGTAAGTTCAGACTTCGTAGACCAAATCTCGACTCTGTTCGTAATTTTTTTGGTAGTCTTAAATTATCTGGTTTCTATTCTGTGGGATTATTGGATTCTAGGCATGTTGCGATTCAGCTTTATAACGATTTGGACTACAGTAGGGTTTTTGCTAGAAGATCTTACTTCATTAACAACTGTCAAATGCGTATTTTAAAATGGACTCCCTTCTTCGATATCAAGGAGGAGTCACCGATCGTTCCGATATGGATTTCTTTTCCAAATTTACGTTTACATTTTTTTAATCCGAAGGTTTTACATGCTCTTGGTTCTGTTTTCGGTAGACCCCTCCAAACTGATCAGGCGACTGCTTCCAGAACTAGGCCGTTTGTAGCCAAGATTCTTGTCGAGGTTGACATCACCAAAAAACACCCCAAAGAAATTTGGGTTGGCTCAAAAATTTTTGGATATTTACAAAAAGTCGAGTTCGAAAACGTGCCGATTTTTTGTATTCATTGTAAAATGCACGGCCACGCAATCTCAGAATGTTTTAAATTGCATCCCGATTTAAAAAAAAAATACAAATTCTCATGTTGGGGAAATTACTGACTCGTTTAAAGGAGATGTGGCTACTGAAAATATCAATGTTGCACCTTCTACTGATCTTATTGAACCAATTCCCCCTATTAATAATCTGGTTTTAGAGTCTAGTCCTAAGGAGGATCCTCCAGTTGAGTGTTTTCCTGCTTCTAATAATCCGAAAGAGATCCTGGCGGGTAACAATTTTGGTGTCCTTAATGAAGTTAACGAAGATATTTTGGAAACATCTATTGAAGATTTGCCTAACATTTTTGTTTCTGTTGATTCTATGCTTAATAATAAGGATTCTATGCTTCTTACTAATGATTTGGCTTTATCAAAACCTCAAACTATGGACTTGGAAGGTTCTAAAGAACTATGTGAAGAAGGGGAATTTATCCCTACTCGTGGGGACATTAATGAATTTCCTGAGAATGTTGATCTTTCTTCTTTTAACCCCGTTGATTCCCCTTCCAAGCTTTTAGATGAGGAAGGTTTTATAAAGATTGGGAAAAAGAAAGGTAAACATGTTAAAATTGTTTTGCAACCTACACCTCGTTCTAAAAGAGCTCAAACTTCACATAAAGATTGTCATGGTTAAAGCTCTTATATGGAACATGAGGGGTATTGGGGGTGTTGACTCTAAAATCAGAGTTCACAATTTATGCAGAATTCATAACATTCACCTTTTGGTTTTGATCGAACCTCTTATTTCGAATGATAAAATTACTATAACTGCTTCTCGTTTGGGTTTTTCGAATTTTTATGCTAACTACTCTAATAAAATTTGGATTTTGTGGAACGGTTCCATAACTATGAATATTATATCTGATTTTCATCAAGTTGTTCATACTGAAATCATTTGTTTTAATATGAAGTGTTATTTCTCTTTTATCTATGCGGCTTGTTCTAGAATGGGCCGGATTCCTCTTTGGGAGAACCTGAGTGATTATGCTTCTAATATCAACGGTCCCTGGTGTGTGGGTGGTGATTTCAATATCATTTCTAATGCTTCTGAAAGGGTTGGGGGTAATACTCCTAATTGCAATGCTATGGAAGACTTTAATTCTATGATAACTGATTGTAATCTGCACGATATTGGTTTTATTGGTAGTAACTTTACTTGGAATAGGGCTCTTATGTGGCAAAGGTTGGATAGGTTTTTATTCAACAATGATTGGATTGAGAAATTTAATTTAACTAGTGTGGAGCATTTAAGTAGAGTTCATTTTGACCATGCGCCCTAACTTTTAAATATTGAATCTAATAATTCTTCTGGCCCTTCTTCCTTTAGGTTTCAAAACATGTGGTTATTGCATAAAGAATTTGAAAAGCTTGTTCACACCAATTGGAATGCTCCTGTATATCCTAATAACGAAATTTCTGGTATGAATAGGCTTTGGGCTAAATTAAGTAGATTAAAGCAATCTTTAAGATGGTGGAACAAATTTATTTTTAAGAATGTCTTTGCTAACATCAAGGAGGCGGAGTACAAGGTTAACGAGTTGGATAAAATTTATTTGGATTCTCCTATTTTGGATAATCTTTTTAATCTTAACGAGGCTAAAAGTGTTCTTTCTCAGTTGCAAAGTCAAGAGGAAGCCTTTTGGAGGCAGAAATCTAATGCTAAGATTTTATTGGAGGGGGATAGAAATACTAAGTTCTTTCATGCCATGGCCAACAAGAAAAGAATCAAGAGTTTTATTCAAAAAATTACTGACAGTGATGGCAATTGTTATGTCTCTGAGGATTTAATTATTAAATATGGTGTTGACCATTTTAATAATATTTTCAATAATATGGGAAATTGTATTCCTCTTGAAAACCCTTATCTTATTCCTCATATCATTACTGATATTGATAACTCTTCTCTCACTTCTTTGCCCTCTGAATCTGAAATCTGGAACTCTATCCAAGACATGAATGGGGAAACTGTGGCTGGCCCTGATGGCTATACTACTAAATTTTTTCAAAAATCTTGGGATATTGTCAAGGTGGATGTGGTGGAAGCGGTGAAAGACTTTTTTAATGGCAATCCTTATCCTAAGTACTTCTCCTCTACCAATATTGCTCTTATTCCTAAAAAGGAGGTCACGAATAACTGGAATGACTTTAGACCGATAAGCTTATGCTCCTTTTTTAACAAACTTATCTCTAAAATCATTTCTAGTCGTTTAGCCAATATTTTGCCTAGAGTCATTTCTCATAATCAAACTGGCTTTGTCAAAGGTAGGAGCATTTTTTATAGTGTTCTTCTTACTCAGGAAATCACTCATGATATTAATATTAAAGCTAAAGGTGGCAATATTATCTTCAAATTAGATATCACTAAAGCCTATGATAACTTAAATTGGGAATTTTTGTACAATGTTCTGTTTCTCTTTGGTTTCAATAATTCTTTCATTTCTCTTGTCAAAAATAGCCTTGAGAATTGTCACTTCTCCTTGATCATAAATGGGAGAAACCACGGTTTTTTCAAGTCCTCCAAAGGTTTAAGGCAAGGTGATCCTTTATCCCCTGCTCTTTTTATTATTGCTATGGAGTATTTTTCTAGGGGTTTGGAGGAATTATACCTTAGACATCCTAATCTGTTGTTTCATACTACTAGAGGTTTCCCGATCACTCACCTTAGTTTTGCTGACGATTTTATTATATTTTCTAATGCCTCTATTAATAATATTAAGATTTTAATTAATTTTCTTTCTCAATTTCAAAAGATGAGTGGTTTGACCATTAATAATGATAAAAGTTCCTTTATTGTTTCTAAATATGTGACTCGTAGCAGAACTTACAATATTCAAAGAATTTGTGGTTTTTCTGCTAAGTCCTTGCCCATTAAGTATTTGGGCACACCTATCTTTAAAGGTAGGAAAAAAAAAATAATCTTTTTGAAGATATGTTCACTATATTTCAGAAAAAGCTTTCCAATTGGTCTTCTAATTTTTTGTCTTTTGGAGGTAGGCTTACCCTTATTAAAAGTGTTTTAAACTCTATTCCTTTATTTTTGTTTCACACTTTGAACCCTACTTTGGCTATTTGTCTTAGAATTGAAAGAATGATAAACAAGTTTTTTTTGGGCTCCAGAAATAATTCATCTACCATTTGTTGGGCTTCTTGGAAGAATGTTTGTGGTATTTTTAATGAAGGTGGTTTAAATTGCAAGAATTTTTCTGACATGGTTCATGCTTTTTCCCACAAGCTTTGGTTTGCTTTTAGATCCAATATTAGTTTATGGGCTAACTTCATGCATGTTAAATATTGCAAAGATTTGCACCCCTTGTCTTGTTGTTATAAAAAATCTGATTCCTTAGTGTGGAAAAGGCTTTGTGATATTAAATGGGAAGCTGAAGATTTCATCCAGTGGGGTCTTGGCAAAGGTGATATCTATTTTTGGCAAGATAATTGGTTGGGCCCTTTCTCTATTGATAATTTTTTAAACACTCATACCTGTGAAAATGTTAAGGTTAACAGTTTTATTACCAATAATGCGTGGAACATTAACAAACTTTTGGAGCATATCCCTGAAGATTTAGTTAATCTTATTCTCAAGATTCCTTTACAATTGCATAGTAAAGATGTTATCTTGTTTAAACTATCTCAGAGTGGTAAATTTCAGATGAAAAATGCTTGGAATAATTTCAGAATTAAGTATGAAAATTCTCAAATTTTCACTGCTATTTGGCATAATAGTTTTCCTTTATCTTATTCGATCTTGGTTTGGCGTTGCCTTAAGGGCTTTCTTCCTGTTGATGACTTACTTCAGAAAAAAGGTTTTAATTTCCCTTCTAAATGTCAATGTTGCTTTAATCTTGAAAATATTCAACATGTTTTTGTGAATGGTGAAATTGCTATAAAAGTTTGGAGAGTTTTTTATGAGCTCACTAGCAAAGGTAGTTTTAACTATAATAGTAACATTAGCTCTATTCTTAAAAGTTGGGTTATTCTTGTTAAAGGTCACATTTTCAATTTATTGCCGATTATAATCATCTGGTACCTTTGGAAAGCGAGGAACGATTCTAAACATAAGGCTATTAAAATGAATGCTACCAAAATTATTTTCAATATTCGTGATAAAGTTCTTCAACTTTACTCTGTTAATGTTCTCTCCAGTAAGACTTTTCACAAAAAGGCTTCTTTAGCTTTAGAGTTTGGTATTTCTTGTAACTGTGACATTCTTGACAATAAAGTGAGGAGTATTAAATGGATTAAGCCCCTTCCTCCTTATATTAAGCTGAATTCTGATGGTTCTGTCGGTTCTAACTGTGCTGGTGCCGGTGGTATTATTCGTGACCATCTTGGTAATACTCTGGTTGCCTTTGTTGCTCCGATCAATTTTTTTAATGCAATTACCGCTGAGCTTTTTGCTCTGGACTATGGTCTTGATATCTGTATTAAAAGGGGTTATCATTATGTCTGGGTTGAAGTTGACGCTATATTGCTTATTCAAATTATTAACAACAAGGTGGCTGGTAACCCTCAAAATTTCTACATCATTAGGAAGATAAAACACTCCCTTTCTTCTATAAACTTTATCATTTCTCACATATATCGGGAAGGCAATGCTGCTGCCGATTGGCTTGCTAAACGTGGCAGCAGACTTGAAGGATTTCAGATTTTTGATATCAGTAATCTGCCTCAAATGCTTAAAGGGATTACTCTTTTAGACAAAATTGGGCTGCATTATTTACGGAAGGGTTGAGGTTGTTTTTATTCGTTTCTTCTTTATCTCCCCAGTTGCTCATTATGTTTGTGTTGCTTACTTTACTAGTGGATCTCTGGAGCTCTGTATTTCAATTGTCTTTACCTATTCTGGGTGGTTTCCTGCCAGTTTTAGTGCAAGCTGGGGGAACATCTTGTTATGTATGGAGGGTAGGAAATTTCAGTATATTTATTATCATAACATTCCGGTGGCCTTTATTTGATTGTTCTGCAGTAAGGTTCTAGAATATTACAATTTCTGCAACTATAAATTCTCGTACCATCTATGTGGGTTCTTTTTTATTAAGGAGATTGGATTTTTTCGGTGGTGTTGGCCTAGCTCCTTCACGAAATTTATGGTAACTGGTTATCTCAATCTCGAGGTCCATTACTTTGGTTTTTTGCTTTCCAGTCAAATGCACGAAGTAACTTTCTTAATCTCTTTTAGTAGTCTTCACTCTATAGTTTACATACTATTCTCTTCATTTCTTTACCATCGTTTTTTGTCTTGGAGGTTCTTCTTTTTTGCAGACGACCGGATCGAGGTTTTTTTGCTTGGCTCGATCAATTTTGAGGGATTTATGATTTTTGGGAGTCTCAAGTTCTCCAACTATTTGGTGGATCACCATCCTACCGGTATTTGGTTTTTTGCTCCTTTTTCTTTTTGCAGGGATTCTGAGCTGCTTGTTTACATTTGGATATCCCTTTTTTGGGTGCTGTTTTATTTCAGGCCTAGAATATTATTAGGTTTATTTTGTACTCTTAGTTTTTGGAACCACCGGCTCGTATGCTTTATTTTGATTTTAATTGTAGCTCTTTCGAGCATTAGTGAGCTGGAGGTTCCTTTTAAGGACCTTGTAACCCTTATTTTATATTAATACGAAGGCCCCACCGAGGGTTTCCCAAAAAAAAAAAAAGTATGGCAATAACAACATGATTTTATTTGAATTATAAGGTACAAACTTGTGACCACCTTGCATAATTGATTAATTAATGCTATTCGCATTTTTTTATTGGATATAAGTGAGTGGAGTATTTATTATTTTGTCATTTGTGATGCCTACAATATATTTGACATTTTGATTGATCAAATTTTTTATGGTTTTTCTTTAGTTCTTTTGGGTGATGATTCCTCTTTTCAATGTTATTGAATTAATTTATTTCAATTTTTATATTGAGTTTTGACTTCCAATCAAGAGATATATATTACTCAAATATCATGACAAATATTATATCCTGGTTAAAATGTATATTATTTTACTACATATAAATATTAATAATAGCGACCCAAAAGCATTATTTATCTGGCTAAGAAACTCTCTCTCTCTCTCTTCCTCTCTCTTATTATTATTATTATTATTATTATTATTATTATTGACAAGACTTCAATTTTGATATTGCAATTATTTTGGCATTGACTTAGGCCACAATATCAGCCATAACTCAGCTTCATCATTAATAGAAAAATGATGATGCCGCCTTAGCGCAAAAGTAATAATAATCTTTTAATTTAGTGGGAAGACTACTCATATACGTGACATTTTTTAGCCTTTAATGTAAGATTTTTCTAATTAATATTTTTTAATGAAAATTACAATACAAATTAAACTATAAATAGTGATGATAAATATATATAATATTAAAAAAGTGATAAGTGTAATATATTATTATGCAATATTTTATTCCATATTCACTTCCTTGAAATTAATCACAATCTCCTGAAAAAGGCATGAGCAATGTTTGGTTACTCGAATCATAGCCAGAAATTTTTTTGATAAATAGGCCAGCTTCTATGATCAAAAACAAAAAAAAAATGATGTCATATTGTCAAGGATATTAAGGCTTCGTTTGGGTGGCTTTCTTAATGCTTTCTAGTACAATAATTTTTAGTTCAAAAATTTTATGTACTAGAAAGCGGTAAAAAAGCCGTCCCAAACGAAGCCTAAGTTTGACCTCTCTCTTTCTCTTAAGGCAAACTCATCAAGCCTTTTTTTAAAAGATTATGAGTTGAGACAAACATGAAATATCTTAGAAGGAATTGTGTGGAAAAATTCTATCCTCCTAGTAAATAGGTGATGCACACATGCTATCATGTCATGTGTACAAGTTTTAATGGGTATAAATACTATAAAAGGTTTGTTTTTTTAACTTTTACAAGGGTGTGTCTAAAGATGTTATTGAGCAATTTCAAGAAATTAGAATAAAAATTGAACTAAAAAAAATGTTCAACAAAAATTTAAGTCAAAGTTGATGTCATTTCAAATCAAATCAATTTGACCCTAAATTCATCCTATTTTGAGGGGCTTAAAATATTTTTGAATTGACTCGACATGGTTAAAAATTGATTTTAAAATATTATAATTTTAGCCCGCCATCTTCATTAGCTCAAATACTCTACTGTTCCTATGCTTTGCATCTCATACTACTTATATGCCCATATCACCCCCGACTCTTCCAACATTCTCCTCCTATGATTTCTCTGCCCCCACCAACAACATATCCTTCAGCTCCTTATTGGCCACAAAGATGAAAAATATTTCTTTGAGACATTTGTCATATCTCATTCTTTGACAACTATCACCAATCTCATGAAAGTCTTTATTATTATTACATGCCAAAAAGTTCATGATTAAGAGATTGTGGTTTATGTCTTAGCTTGCTCAAACATCCTAAACACATATGGATGAAGAGAATAAGGTTGTATACAATTACCATGTGGCAAAATATTGATTGCATTAAAAACTTGAAAAAGACAAAAAAAAGCATGATTCATTGCTGAGTTGAAGCAAATTCAATAGTTTGAGTTGAAATAATTTAGGTCCTTACCTTTGCATGGTGAAAGAATACAATGAAAGATTTTTGACTATTAAGTACTAGTGGTTGTATAAGATGTTGAAAGCCTATGATATTGATGAAAGATAGGAGGCGCGGTTCTAATTTATTAGAGAGCGTTGATGACTTGCATCAAGGGTATTATTTGGTCATGTTAATCAATGAAGGATGATAATTTGCATCATGAGTAAGATGTAGGTGGAATTCTTTGCTAAAGGCAATTGTTAGTGTAGAAAGCACGACATTATTTAACATATGGTAATCTAGGAGAGCTAGGTTGATTATTTGGTATCTAATGAATTATATATAACTTAGGAACTCTCAAAGTTTAGAATATTTAAAAATTAGGAGCACATTTATAGATTTTAAGGGTAGCGTTCAAGTCATTATCCTAAAATATTTATCATTCTTATTAAAGATGGATATATCATGCCACTCCCCGTTGACCTCATTTTTGTGTGAGGTCAAGAAAAATAAAATCAAATTCAATCCCAAATCAAATAGAAAACAAAAATCCAATTCAAAACCCAAAATCCAAAATTAAATGCTCAAATTCAAATAAAAAAACTGCTTGGTCAAAAATAAATTTTTGGGGAAATTCAAATCCTTCAAAAATCCTATCATGATCAATCATATCAAAGATCTGTCAGTTGCATATTGATTAGGCACGTCCCTAGGGTCAACTATATCAATTTGGAAGCATTTCAATCCTTCTAACCCTCAAAACTAAATTCATTTTCAAAAACTACAAAACCTTCAAATATTTATAGTCTATGCCATTTGACCTTACATATTATGGAAAATCACCTTGGAAACCTTGCCAAAATTATTGGTCATGTTTATAATCATTTTTAGGATTCATCGAACCAATTTTGAACCCTTGGCGGACCATGGTTGACCATGAAACCCATAAATCTCAAAACCTCCTAAATCAAATTTTTCAATAAACTTCAACATAGATCAATCAAATCAAACTCTCAAACCACTTCAAATATATCCCAAATATGATTTGGAGTGCACTAAATCTAAACCCAAGCTTTGGTCATGCCTAGTTGAGCAAGTAAACCATAGTTGACCAAAAGGCCTCTTAAACCTTTAAACATGCATTTCATGCATTTGAACCAAACCAAACCTTGAAACATGTCCCAATAAGTTTTAAATACTATTTGGAATGAGTTGGATCCAACTTTGACCTATGGCTAAACCTGGTTGACCAAACAAGCCTCTAAACTTTAAAAAAATAAATTTCAATAATTGTTATCAAATCAACCCTTTCAATCACCAAAATTTACTCCATTGTATATCTTGAATGAGCTCAAGCCATGTGTGAGGAAATTCACGGTGAGTTAACTCGGTCAAATTCATCACATACACATTTTTAAAATATAAATTTCACATCCATGCAACCAAATCCTCCAAAATTCATACAAATAGCCTCTTGAAGTTTCCTAGGACCCATCCTAGTGGCTTGACCAAGTTTGACCAGTCAACATGGTCAATTTCATAAAATTGCTTAAATGGTCAAAAGTGGTCAAAATGGTCAAAAATGTCAAATTTAAAAAATTCCTCCACACCAACCTTTGTGGCCTGCTTTAATAGATTCTAAAGGCTTCCTAATCACCTCTTAATCTATTTTTAAGCTTTGGTTTAATCCAAATCAATCCCAAGTGGTCATATATGCATAAAAAGCCAAAAATCACTTTCCATATTATTTTGTCCTTTGCCCAACAACCCTCCTACCCAAAGGGCCATCCTCCAACCACTCCCTGCACATGGCAACCATTTAGGGGTTATTTGGTATTGGATTGGATTTAACTTTAGTGGGATTTAGTAAATTTTGTAAATCCAAATTTAGTAAATTGTGAGGCTGTTAAATCTTGAAAATTGTTTGATATGATAAATATTAAATCTAGAGAAACTGTTTGACAATAGATCTCGGGATTTAAGATAGTTAGAGATTTAAAATAGTTGATAAAATGGTTGTAAAGTACTAGAGCTAAATAGTTGAAATAACTTCATAATTAAAGTAGTTGTAAAATATTGAAGCTAAATAGTTGAAATAACTAATTATTTAACTATTTCTCCTACTAATGATTTAATAATTTTTTAAAGCAATTTTTAATTAGTTTTAATTATTAATTATCTCATTAATCACTTAAATATTCTACTACTAATTAATTATTTATAATATTAAGTAGATAATAATTATTTGTAATTTAAAATATATTAATTAAATCTTGTATTTATTTTTTTATTTATTATACTACTAATTACTTAATTAAACTAAATTAGAGTATTTAATTATTCTATTAATCATATTACTAATAGTTATTGTTGCTTTTTTTTTCTACTCTTACTCATTAGCCCGTATATGGTTTTATTTTCATCTTGTCCATTTCTTCATTATTGTTGCTTTTCCTCATCACCATTTCTTCGAATGCTTGCTCGCAGGACTACAGGCGAAGAAGCATAGCCAATGTAGAAAAATGGTCGACTGAGTGAGGACACCACAAATTGGAAAGGCTAGTGCTGTGAGGGTAACGATATTTCTCCACCTTGCATGTGGTTCTTTCATTCGTAAGTCTATAAATCTGTCTCTGATGGGATAATTTAGATTTACATGAATTTGCGCCATAAATCCGTAAATCCTGGATTTACGCAGGCGTCAGATTTAGATGACCTCCAAAAACTATTTGGCTGGATTTACCTTAAATCCAGGAAAAAATTTGATACCAAACAGCCCCTTAGGGAAAGATCCAAATAAATTCCAACCCTTGGATTGAAAAGGAGGGGCTTCAATAGGTCAACAAGAGAAAATCCCCTTATTCTATCTTCATTCACTCAAAACTCTCAATCTGTAACCTCCCAACCACTCATTCCTCTTCCTCTAAGCTCCAAACAACTCTCCAAGCTCCCCCATAGCATTTCCTAGCTTTCCATAGCTCAAATAATCTCTATTTTAGAGGGGAGAGAGAACAAAGGGAGAAAGAGAGAGAGAAAATAATAATTCTC
Organism: Dendrobium chrysotoxum; assembly: GCA_019925795.1. Lineage (NCBI taxonomy): Eukaryota > Viridiplantae > Streptophyta > Magnoliopsida > Asparagales > Orchidaceae > Dendrobium > Dendrobium chrysotoxum. The sequence goes on along the minus strand of CM034302.1, from coordinate 91,492,910 downwards.
AAACAACTTTTAATCCACTAATCTTCAAGTCTTGGAGTCTTCAAGAAAATTGTAAAGGACATGATTTAGCAGTCCATAGAGCCCAAGTTCAAAGGATTTCACTATTTGGATCAAGGTATTTTTTAAAATAATCCTAAACTTCTCTCTAAAATTGCTTTCTAAAAAGTGTTTTTCAATGTAATCAAACACTTTCTCACTCTTCATCTTAGTGAGGGAAAATTGTGTTTCAAAATTCATTAAATTTAGATGAGTATTTAAAAAGTTATGAGCATTTAAAATTTTAGTTCAAAATTATATACGTGGACAAGTGGCTTCCTAGAGCTTGACACGTGCCTGAAGACCGCCAGACAATGGTTATGTCATCGCACAATCATTGCCAATAATTGGCATGGTAGCTGAATTTAAATTAAATGCATTAAGTAATTCTAAAAAATGCTCAAACTTAAAAAATTCACCATATATTCAATTCTTACTTAAATTAAGTGCGCTTGGGCTCATTGGAACCGTCTTGAGCCAAATTTTATTTTCAAGTTAATTTCAAAAGATTTGGACCAACGAATTGCGAATAATTATCTTTACTTAAAAATTATTTTTTCTTAATTACACATCAACCAGTGATCAAATTAAGCTCAAATTTAAGTAGGGTAAATTAAGGTGTGTTTGCTATATACTCTAATTTTTCTGAGCCTTGCTGAGCATTGGATTTTTTTTGAATTGAATTTTCAAAATTGTGTGTAACATTTTGGCCCAAAACTTTGAAAAATCATAACTCTTCAGCTACACATTATTTTGCTTTATTTTTTCTGTAGAATATTTATGTATATGCAATTGTTAGAATGCCACTAATTAATTTCACCTAAAACTAGTCAATAGATTGCCAAATTAAATCAACAAACGTATAATTGCTTTTACATTAACTTGATGATTAATTGTGACACCTAGGAAAGCTTTGATCCCAAATTTAGTGAGTTTGAAGCGAATATTCAAGTGAACCTATATTTCAAATTTCATTGTATTTAGAGATTATTTGGTCTATTAATTAGTCAACCTAAGATTGACAAATATAATTGATCAAGAATTTTTAATAAATCATAATAAATTTAAATTAAATATAAAAATATAAATTAAATGCCATACTGCTTAGAATCAAAATCTTAACAAATTAAAATTAAAAATCCCATCACAACCCCTCAGAATTAAAAGTTATTTAATAATTAAGAAAAATTATTAATTAATCAAATAAAATAATTAAAATGTATTTAAAATTTCAAATTGACTCTAAACACTTAATTATAAATATCCCTAGGAGCTATTTTTGAGATTTGGAAAAGATTTAAAGAGGTTTAGAGTTGATTTGGAGCGTAAATGAAAATTTTTCTAATTGCCTTTATTAAATAATTCAGTAATGAAGACTAAACTTATAAAATTCATAACTAATTATAGAAAATTTTAAATCACAACAACACAAAGGCATTCGACTCATCTCTAGGTGTAGTATTTATGAAAAATATAAATTTTCACAATTCAATGTAAATCAGATACTCAACATCTGTTCAAATTTAATTCATTAATATGTCAAACTTTTAAAAATCAAAACTAATTATAAAAAAATTAAAATCAGACAAACTCATAGGTATTGAACTCATAATTGGGTCTAATATTTATAAAAAATAAAAAAATTAAATTTTAAAGTAAATTAAAAATTAATTAATTAAATAGATATGAAAGTTTAATAAATCATTAAAAATTCAGTAAATCATCAACTTAACGAGTTAAATCACATGAATAATAATCATACTTCACACTTTGTCAATTAAGTTTTTAGGCTAGACTATCTCGAGCTGTTGGACTACGTATCCTAAGGAGGCATTGGTCCTTGTGCCCGTTGTGACAACACCACGAAAGAGTTAATGGAACATAAGTGCTAAATTGTAGCCATTACAAATCATTAATTTATAAACTAAATTAATTAAAAATCACCAACCAGCCATTAAACTTAAATAAATAGATAATTTTTTTGTAACCCAGACATACAAGGCTATTTATAACTTAGCCTAAATAGAGGTGAAATAAACTTTATATCCCTAATTTGACAAAGATATTTATTGTTCAACTTAAATAATCATTGAAAAAATTCATCAATAAAATACTTAGACATTCGAGGCTTTCATACACCTTGCTTGACTCCTTTTAGGAAGGCAGTTGTTTATTCGATTAAAAGCTTTATATGGTTAATTAATCAAAATACCTTAAACAATCAATCAATAATCAACTTTAATAATTAAAATTTATCCTAAAATAAAGTTCAAAATACAAAATATACTAAAACTTAAACTATGATTCCATTTGCTTTTAACAAATCAAATTTAACCATTAGAAAATATCAAATAATAATAAATTAAAAGACATATACAAATTACACAGCCTATTACACACACTATAAATAGTTTGTTAGAGCAACCAACTCAAGTTTTAGGCTAGACCGTATTCCTTTCATGTGTTTATATGATGTGAAAATGATGTGTATGTGAATGAGTGCTAGTTATTATAGTTTGATATGATGAATTTTATGATGCTTATACTGTAATTTTTATACCATGTGGCTTATGATGTGATCTGTGATGGGCGTTTAGATTTTTCTTTAGTTAGGAGCGATCTGGATGTTTACTCCTTATTAAATTTTCTATAGATGGTCAAGCTTGTGTAGGGCTATAAAAAGAGGTCTAAAATTAATTAATTTTTTATAGGTATTTTTACTGCTTAGCCCCCTAAACATTAAAAGCATGACCAATATATAGTTTGCTCAAAAGATGAGCAAATGATTATGATGTGATGTAATTTTGATATTTTTTTTAATATATTCAATTGCTTCACTAACATGCAGAGAGTTTGAGTCATTTTTATTTTTTTATTATGTAATTTACTGAAAGTAAAGAGTTGTGAAAATCAATAAAATATGATATTTTTTTGAAAGATTTAATATTCAAAGAGGAAAAAATATCTTTTAATGGAGAGTTTTTTTTCATTTGGAAACCCAAATTGGATGAATAAAAGAAGTCCAAATACAATAACCAAGAAGAATTTAAGATAAAAATGCCTTATTTTTTAAAGACTTGCTTCAGATCATAGGAATAGAATCTAAATTTGTTATTGGTGGAGCATGACTACCTTTACTTTCAGCAGACCCTATGTTGCACATTACGTGGCACTTACCACATGAACTTTTAATATTTATACTCTTTTAAATTGATGTATTTATATTATTTATGCAGTAAAAAGTGCCTATTTCTCATAGTTTTTTTCTTTTTTTTTTTTTGGGGGGGGGGGGGGGGGGGGAGAACCCTATATCGAGCCTTCGCGTTAATTAAAAAGCAGGATTACAAGGTCCTTAAAAGGACCTCCAGCTCACTACTGCTCATAAGAGCTACATAAAAAACACAAAAAGAACCTACGAGCCAGAAGTCCTTACTAAGAAAGAGTACATGCAAGCCTAGAAATATTCTACCAAAAACTAAATAAACAGTCCACTTGGAGAAGAAGATGAGTATCAAATTCAGCATAGTCTTCTCGATCAAAATTTGCCCCTGCACAAAACGAGAAAGAATCTCCAAAAACCTGCAAAAAAAGAGGCCTGCAGGGACAATGGTAGTGAACAGAACATGTAATAAAGGGAAAATATCAAAAGATGGATTAGTATCTAAGTGATCCAAAATCTTTTTGGAAAAATTGTAGAGGCTAACAGCGGCCTTCCCAAAGTTAAAATTAAAATTCCCATGAAGAATATCAAAAGATGGGTTAAAAATAAAACTCCCATGAAGGTTTTGAGTAATGATGACATAATTTCTAACATCCCAAAGGTAAATCTGATGAAAATAATCCAGAAAAATTGAAATCACAGAAAAATTGAAAGCCTCCTTGTTAATAGACTTGTACAGCAATATACACTGCATCAGAATCCTAGTGATCAGAAAGTTAGCAATGGACTCCCAATAATAAATGTCGTTATGCCCACATACAAATACCAACCAGAAATATATAAATAAATCTGAGGAGTAAGAAACTTATACTCCCAAGTACAAATAAAAGGGAAAAAACAGCACATACGATCCTCCCTCTTAGCTATCAGGCCGTGATGAACATACTTGTAAAGAATAATCCTACTAGAGCAAAAAGAGACACTCTAGTGGACAGCATTAAAACTAAAATTGCTACAAAAAGTATAAAATGCCCACAGGAAATTGACAGACATCACAAAAGGAACCGGGTGATCAAACCAACCAGCAATCTGCAGAACCAAAACAGTAGAATAAGCCAAACCAAAAGCCACCACAAATCTCCAGAAAACCAAAGAAAGGCTCAGAAAAACCAACATTAATGCTGCCTAATATAAGGCAACCCCAAACGATCCAACCTCAGCAACCCAGTAATGTTTCCGTTGATAAAGTTGCCATGATAATCCACAAACTCAAGTAAAGTGCAACCCATATTAGCCAACCAGTCAGCCGCAGAATTGCCCTCTCTATGGATGTGAGTAATGGTAAAATTGAGGCTAGATAGGTAATGCTTAATTTCCCTGATAATGTAAAAATAAGATGGATTAACATTAGCATTACTAGTGATATAGTGGATCACAAGTTTGGCATCCACTTCAATCCAAATATGGTTAATCCCTAAAGAAATACACAATTGAAGACCATACTTCAAGGCATGAAGTTCCGCTAAAAAAGCATTCTTAATAGGCGAAGGACCAGCAAAAGCAATAACCACCTGACCCAAATGATCATGGATAAGGCCCCCACAACCGGCCATATTAGTTTTAAAAGACCCATCCGTGTTGAGTTTGTGAATCCCAAACGGAGGTTTCAGCCACTTAATAATAATATCTTTGCAAAGAGAATTCCTAACAACAAACTTGATATTAAATAAATCAGCAATATAAAGGTATCCCTTGAAGTTTCTTTCAGTAATGAGGTTAGCCATAAAGATTTGCTTAACTTTCTCCTTAATTTTCATAATAATATTCATTACACTCATACAAATATTCTCATGTTTCGACTCATTCCTGCTCTTCCATAGGTACCAACAAATGATAACAGGAATGATATTACAAATGTTACCTTTAGAAGGAATAAGCCAATCCTGCAAAATATTTTTGATGTTAAAATACTCCTTACAGAAATGGGTTTGGAACAGGTTATCAAAAAACAGCCAAACTTTCATGGCAATGGGCCCATTAGCAAAGACATGATTAAGATCCTCTAAATGAAAACAACATTGGCATTTAGACACAATAATTAAGCCTCTCTTGATTAAATTAATATCAACAGGAATATAGTTATGAAGAATTCTCCAAGTAAGGATAGAATAAGTAATAGGAATACTTTTGTCCCAAACAGCAGTATAGGCCATAGATTTAGGAAACTGTTCTCTAATGGAATTCCAAACCTCTTTGAAATTAAAAGCACCATCATTAGATTTATTGAATAAAATACAATCCTTTTGGTTAATTTGTAGAGGAATCTTAATGATATAATTGATAACAAGATCAGACACCATTTTAGAAAGATAATCAACATTCCACTTACCATCCTGAAAAAATTGAGAAACTTTACAAGTGCTAACAGTGTGAGTAGTAAGCAAATTATCAATGGAAAATGACCATAACCAGTTATCTTACCAAAAACAAATATCCCCTCTACCTAAACCCCATTGAATAAATTTCTCAGCATCCCACTTAATGGAAGAGATCCTCTTCCAAACAAAAGAATTCCCTTTCTTAAAGAAAGTAGTAAGAGGGTGATGACCAGCACAATACTTCATATTCATGAATTTAGCCCAAAGACTGATAGAGGATCTAAAATTAAACCATAATTTATACGAAAAACCAATAGCCATGTCACTTAAATTCTTAAAGCCAAGCTTACCTTCGTCTTGGGAACCAGAGCACTTGTCCCAAGAAGTCCAACAAATAGCAAATTTACCCTCTTTATAACCCCAATAAAATTTATTAAAAATCCTTTCTAGCTTAATGCAAATATTATTGGTAGGGTATAAAGTATGAAATAAATAAATAGGTATAGAGCACAAAACACTCTTAATCAGTACCAATCGACCACCAAAAGACAAACAGTTAAAAGCCCAAGAAGAAAGTTTAGATTGAATGTTAGCAAAAATATCCCCAAATAAGTGAGATCTTTTTCTACCTTTGAAGATAGGAGTACCAAGATACTTGAGAGGTAACTGTTTATGATAAAACCCAAAATTGTTCTCAATAAAATTAATCCTTTGATGAGATATAGACTTAGCAGTAATAAAACAACTTTTAAGGGGATTAAACACCAGACCACTAGCATTTTGAAAAATTTTAAGAAACTTAAAAAGAATAATAAGCATCTTTTTAGATCCGTTAGTGAAAATAACAAAATCATCCGCAAACTTAAATGAGAAATAGGAAAACCCCCTAAAGTCCGGTATTAGAGCTTAGGGTTTTTCCTGAAAAGGTTGTTAAGGCCTCTGGAAAGCAACTCCACCGCCAAAATGAATAATCCCTGAGAAAGGGGATCTCCTTGCCTGAGACCATGAGAGGACTTTAAAAACCCATGACTTTTACCATTAACAATAATGGAGAAGCAGCAATCCTCAATGCACTTTTTAATGATCTTGATAAAGCCATTACTAAAACCAAAAGCTTTCAGCATAGTATAGAGAAACTCCCAATTGAGGTTGTCATAAGCTTTGGTAATATCAATTTTAAATATGGCATTACCACCACAAATCTTAACATCCAAATCATGAACTAATTCTTGGGCCAAAAGAACATTATCAAAAATAGAACGGCCTTTCACAAAACCAGTTTGCTCAAGAGAAATCAAATTAGGAAGAATAGTGGCCATTTTATTTATGATAAGTTTGAAAATAAGTTTGTTAAAAAACAGCAAAGACTAATGGGACTAAAATCACTCCAATAATTAATGTTATTACTTTTAGGTATAAGAATAATAGAAGTAGAAGTGAAAAATTTGGGGTAAGGATTACCCCTAAAGAAATCCAAAACAGCGTTAACTAAATCCACTTTAATGATATGCCAAGTCTTTTGAAAAAATTTAGTAGTAAAACCATCAGGACCGGCAACAGAGTCAGAATTCATATCTTTTATAGTCATCCAAATTTCATCAATAGAAGGAGTTTTAGTAAGAAAATTGTTCTCCTCCTCAGAAACAAGAGAAGGGATGCAAGAGAAATCAATATTTAAATCAGGATTGAAATTTTTATTAAACACATTAGTAAAATATTGAATACCAGAATCATAAATCAGATCAGAAGAATCAATGTGAGAACCATCGGGGTTAATAATTTTATGAATAAAACTAGTAACCTTCTTGTGATTGGTAATATTGTGAAAAAATTTCGTATTCCTATCACCCTCCACAAGAAATTTAGAAGCTGCTTTTTATCTCCAAAAAACTTCTTCTTGCATTTGCAGATTGAATAAAGCCTCTTTTCCCCTATTCAATAAAGAAAGATTATCCAAAGAAGGATCAAGCATATAGTTGTTGTCAACCATATCAACTTATTTTTCAGCCTCAAGAATATTGGTAAATAAGTTTTTGAAAATGCATTTATTCCACCATTTCAGCATTTGTTTAAGTCTTTTGAGCTTAAACCAGAACCTTTTCATGCCAAAAATGTCGTCAGAAGGAAATAAAGGTGCCTGCCAATTATACTCAACATCACTAATAAAAGAATCATGAAGAAGCCACATGTTTTGAAATCTAAAAGGAGATTGAACATTATTGTGCTGCATAGAAATGTTTAAAAGCATAGGAGAATGATCAGAAAGAGTTCTAGATAAATGTTCAATGTGAGTAGCAGGAAAACAAGAAATCTAATTGTTATTAAACAGAATATGGTCCAACCGTTGCCACATGGTAGCCTGATTCCAAGTAAAGGAGCGACCAGTGAAACCAATATCATGAAGGTTTGCATATAAAATCATATCATTAAAATCTTTCATAGCACGGAAATTAGGGGGGTTACCACCCACCCTTTCAGAACTATTAGTGATAGTATTAAAATCACCTCCAATCATCCAGGCATCCGACATAGTATTAGAAAAATCATTAATTTGGGACCAAAGAGTTCTCCTAGTAACCATGGAGCAAGAAGCATAAATGAAAGAGGCATAACAGGAAAATTGAAAAAACTTAATCGAGGTATGCACCACTTGGGGGTAGTCATGCAAAATGTTCAGATTTATCCAATGCTTCCAAAAAATCCAAATCTTATTAGAGAAATTATTAAAAGAACAATCAAAACCCAGATTAGTACGAGTAGTATCCAACTTAGCAGAAGAAATTAAAGGTTCAAGTAAAACCAACACATTAACTTTATGAATCCTACATAAGTTTTTAGCCCTATTCAAAGACGACATGTTTCCTACACCACGAATGTTCCAAATGATGGCTTTAACCATTAGAAGTGGAAGGAAAAGAATTTCGAGTAGCCCTAGATGAGTTACCATCAAGGGCTTTGTTGTTTTTATTTTTCTTTTTACCCACTTTAGTAAATCCCTCATTGATATTATTGCTCTGAGTAGGGGGAGGAGATAGCAAAGAAACTTCATTAACTTTATGGGTATGCACTTCCAAGGCATCAACGTTGGTATTAGGAATTTCATCTTCCTCTATTTGTTCTTTCTCTCCCACATTTGTACGTAGGTTGGAATGTAACTTGTGTTGTGTTTGAGACAAACCACCCTCCCTACATTCTTCTTCAGCGTTCGAAACTTGATCTAAAGCTTCAATGGGAATCACCACCTCCAGAGGGATGTCAGTTTCCTGAACAGAAGCCTCCCCCAAGTTTTGTAAAATCATAGTATGAGTGGGACAAGATTCATCTAGTTGTTTATCTAGATCAATAGGTTGATCAGTAGCAGGTATAGATTCACAGTTTTCCCTAATTTCCTCTCTTTCAGTTTTATCTTTGGCTATCAAGAGGGGATGGTTTTTTTCTCCTTTATTAACTTTCTTTAGGTTCGGATGAGCCATGAAACAGTCATTAAAAGCATGTCCATGAACCCTACAGTGAGGACAAAAGTCAGGGATGTTCTCAAACTCCACCTTTTATAGGTACCCAGCTGCCTCAGATCCTATCCAAACCTCTCTAGGATGTTTAATAGTAATGTCCAATTCCACAAGAATACGGGCCACAGAAGGTCTAGTCCGAGAAGCAGTTGCTTGATTGGTATGCAGAGGCCGACCAAAGATAGAACCCAACGCGTGTAAAACATGCGAATTGAAAAAATGCAGTCTCAAATTGGGAAACGAAATCCAAATAGGCACTATCAGTGATTCTTCCTTAACATCAAAGAAAGGCTTCCATTTCAGGAGCCGCATTTGGCAGTTAGAAATATAGTAAGCTCTTAAGGATAAAAATTCTTCTACTCCTAATTTAAAAATAAAATCAAAGAATAAATAATATAGAAAGCTAAACACTCTAAAAAATAAATCAGAGACCATCTAGGGTCTCATGCATGTTTTTTATATTTCTATCCTTATTTTAGACACTTCTCCACCCGAGGGTAGAGTTCAGATAATCCAACCTATAAAAATAAGATGTTGAATCTAGGGAAGCCTAGTCTTCTACAAAAAATTATTTTTAACTCTTCTTCAAAAACTTTAAGCATTCATGATTCGTGGTACTTCAACTAGTATGCATTCATTAGAAATAAATTAAAATTAAAATTTAATTACATTAGCTCCAATAGAAAAATACTATTCATATATATATGACCACTTAGAATTTTCTCTAGATATCGGCCCCTACATATAAAATAAATAAATAACAATACCTTACCCATCTTTTATAAGATTAAATAACATAATTTTAAGATGACTAGATGGTTTAGCTGGTATTCTGCTCCAGACAAGATGTAAGTCTAGAACTGCACTTAGAATAGGTTTGGGTTACTATTGTGTAGTGCCCAACTCAAATCTAGGTTCTGAGGCAGACATCAAATCATAAGTCCTCGCCTTCTAGAAATATAATCTCAAATATCTAATAAAATACAATCTCAAATATAAAATCTTCTCTCTAAAATATTAAATTCTAATATAGGATAGACTGAAGTGCTTCTAGGAGGTCACGAAATCTTAAAGTGCTCCATACTCTTTAATCCTTGGCTTCTGAAAGAATTGTTCCAAATTGATCCAATCCTCTTTGAAAAATTTTTATCTCTCATCCTTGTCTTAATCATTGAAATCAAAGAAAATATTTGCAATAACTTTAATGGAGAGTATTCTTAGGAGATTTAATTCTCCTATGATATGATTAATCTTTTTGGGGAACCTGTAACTTTGGATTTAAATAAGTCATATCTTATTTTCGTAATATAGGAAAAAAATATATGGGAATGTAGACGATTTCATAAAAACTCATTTTTCATATCCAAATCACTTCGTAGAATATCATTTTCACCTTCCAAAGTGATATAATATTATCATTGTATATTTGATAACATAAATGAAGGAGTTTTAAAAACCTCATTTTCATCTTTAAATACTATTTTTTGAATGACATTTATATCTTTCGAGACTGTGTGTTATTCCTCTATTTATATTTGATTAAGAAAGTGAATGATTTTTAAAATCCTATTTTTGTATATGAATCAATTGTAGAATAATTTGTCTAAACCACTATATGCTAGCTCGCTGAGATGTGCTTTTGGGGCTCTACTAGGGCATCGTTCTAGCCGCCTCCTGTTGCCTTTGATCCGCTCGGATTTCTCTCTCGTTGGCTCCTCCTCCGTCGTGTGTCTTCTCTTCGCTAATCTGGTATCTCATTCACGTCTAGTTCCGAAGGGAGTTTTCCTCTTCTCTTGCTCCTCCTTTTCATTTCACTTTATGTGGAATTTTTTAGTTGGTTTTTCTTTGTTTTCTTCTCATTGTGATTCTCCTTTGTGGAAGGGTTTTTTGTGCATAGATTTTATTTCATTTATGGGTGTTTCATGAAATTAATAAAATGGGTGCCATTTCTCGACTTATCGGAAGAGTTTTCGATCGTCCCTGCATGGATTTTATTTTTTGAACTGCGCCCCCATCTCTTTTCTCCCTACATTCTTTTCAGTTTGGGCTCTTTATTTGGCTGACCGCTTCAAACTAATAACGCCAATATTGTGGGTTTTAGGCCGTCAGTCTCTCATATTCTTATGGAAATGGACATTTTTAGGACATTGTGACCTCATTTTTGTATGAGGTCATTAGAGCCTAATCCATACTTCAAATCAATCCTGAACTTAAGTCAATCCAAACCTTGATTCAGTTCTGACCCTCAATCAAAATCCAGACTCCAGCCTGGTCTAAGATTCTAATCTTAGTTCAGATCTTGATCCTGCCTTTGATCTAGTTCAAATCACTTTCAAACACTTATGATCACTCCAAATGATCATGAATGATTGAGATGATTCAAATCCAGATACTTAAACTCAAGATCTATATCAAATTCAGATTTCCAAATCCAGAATTCAAGGCCAAAGACCTGAGTCCTAAAAGCCTTTTTCAGGGAATTTTCAAACATTTCAAACCTCAGTCAAATGACCTCTGATTCATGATCTGTCAGTTGTACACTGATGTGATGTGTCTCTAGAGGCAACCCCTCCAAGTTTGAGCCCATTTTGGAGTCTCTAACCCCAAAAAATAAATTTAAATCCAAAGGCTGTAAAACCTTCAAATATTTACGGCCTGTGCTACTGGACCCATTATTTTGGGAAATTTGACCTTGGAATTCCCCCCAAACCCTATAATCACCTCCAGACCCTTGATATTGATATGTTTAACATTAATCTACATCTTTTTGGACCCACCTCGACCCAGGATTCATCCGGGGTCAAAATGACCAAAATACCCTTTAAAGGGGTTTTTGGACTTTTGACCAAAATTTAACATCGTTCAACATTTTAAACTTTTGAAACCCCTTCCAATGAATGTTTTATGATATTTGAGACCCATTGAAATCAAACCCACTCCTTGGTTTGACCTGTTTGACTAAGTCAACTATGGTTGACCAAATCCACCTTTAACCCAACCATTGTTATTTTCAACATTTGAATCCATCTCAAACCAATCTAATGCTTCAAAATCATTTGTTTGGACACTCATGACATGTCCAAAGATTTCCAAGTCAATCCTCCCTAGGTTTGACTTAGTCAACCCATTTGGAGGGGTCAAAACCCTCTCCAATTTCATGTATTCACTTAAAGTCTCAACACCATGGCCCCATGTCCCTTGATATTGACTCCTACAGCACATTTGACTCCTCCCATGCACATCCTAGTCATCATTGACTAGTCAACAAGTCAATGGGTCAAGTTATGTTGAAATGAGGCAAAATCATGGGCTTTTGACCATGCCACATGGGTAAGCCCTTCCCCTCTCCCAAAACCTGCTCCCATCTGCTCAAAAGGGACTAATTTCCCTCCCTAAGAGGCCACAAACCAGCTCCCTAAACCTTGCTTAGGCTTGGTTTAGCCAAATGAGGGAAAAAAGGTGTGGTCCCCCCCCCCTCTTGGCTCAAGGCAATCCCTCTCAATCCACCAGCCTTTTCCTAATCTTGGGCTGCTCATGGGACACTTGGCAAGCATCCAAGGCACCCATGGTGAGATCCAAGCCATTCATTTCAAGTGATGAGGGTTAAGTGGAAGAATTTTGGCCCTAACCCTCATATTGCTCATTTCTTGGCCTAAGTCCCAAACTCCAGCTTCCCCAAGACTCTCCAGCAGCTCCCCACACTCTCCAGCACCTCCCAAGGCCATTCCAAGCCTTCCCCCACCATTTCAACCATTAAAACCTCCATTTTAGTGGAAAAGGAGAGAGAAAAGAGAGAAATACCTTCTCTCTTTGATATCTTCAAATCCAGCCGTCAAAATCTATTGGGGTCTTCTGCAAACTTGAGCGTGGACAAACTACAAGTTCAGAGAGCCCAAGAACGCAAAAATTCACCGGGTAGATTGTAAGATATCTTCACTTTTAGTTAGAATTTAAATTTGAAACTGTACAAATTTTGCAATGCATGGAGCCTCCAAACTCCAGGCATTGCAAGATCATGTTGCCCCCTAGCTACAGTTCAAATTTCGTTGAATTTCGTTGAGTATTTTGAGAGTTATGGACGTTTGAATTTTGTTGACTCTGGTTCAACCAGAGCCGTCCGATCGCGCCTTCAGGCGCAATCGGACGGCCCAGAACTGGCCATGCCAGCCGACCTGATCGCGCGACGGCCCTGGGTTCGAACCCGCGCCCTTCAGACGACCGCGCGGGCGACGTGGCTTGATCCCAGCCGTCGATTTCGTGCGCGGTCGATCGGACGGTCGGATCGACCGTCCGACGTGTTTAAGTGATCCGCCCAGGATCTGACACGTGTCCTGCCACGTGTCGAACGGCGGCGGGCGGCGCAATCATTGCCGCCGCCGTTTAAATATCAATTTGAGTCAAAATTAATTCAAAAAATGTCCAGAAACTTCCAAAATTCACAGAAAATTCATTTTTCCACCAAAATTGATGTTTTTGGGCTCATTGGAAAGGTAATTAAGCGTAGTATTTATTAAAATTAAAATCAAGATGTTTTGAGCCCTGGATTGTGGTAAAATTGCAATTATCTGATTTTAGTTTTTCTTAATTTTCTTGCAATCCAGGGATCAAATGGATCCCAAATTTTGGTGGAATGTTCATGAGCATCTTAGGCATATCCTGTAATTTTTCTAGGGTCAGATGCTCTGTGGTTTTTTGTGATGTGAATTTTTAAGGTTATGGGTCCAATTTGGACCCAAAATTTTGAAAATTCATAACTCCCTTCCTGTGTAGAATTAGGCTGCATGTTTTGTGCTGTGTGTGTGTATTTGGGTCAGGGTTAGTCACACTAAATTTCAAGCCCATTTGAACAATAGAAACACCTAGGGAAAATATTTAGGGAAAAGTCTAGAAAACTTAGAAATTGCCTAGGGGATTATACACACACCCAATAGAGGTGAAATTTGAACACAGAAAACTTAGTGACATAATAAGCCTTAGGTCCAAATTTCATTGAATTTGGAGGTCATTAGGTCAGAAAATTAATTACCCAAAAATTTCAACCCTTTTAAGGACCCAGAAAATTCAAAAAAATGTAATAAATCCAAATTAACTCCAAAAATTACACATAATATCTCAAATTGACCAGAACTTAGTCTTCTTCCTAGGAAAAATAAAAGCCCCTTCACTAGACTCCTAATTTAACTTTAATTTGACTTTTAATGAAAATCAATAATTAATTATATTAATTAATTAAAAATTATCAAAAATCCAAAATAATTTCCAAACACTTGGAAACACTCCCATGGGTCATTCCTGACCTTTGGGATTGATTCCATCCAGTTTGGATGAGTTTGGATCAAAATGATCAAAACCTTCCTAATTAAGCAATTTTAAAAATTCAATAATTAAGGAAACTTTGAAAATTCATAACTAATTACAGAAAATCCAAATTAAGCAAACTTAGTGTCAATCAACTCCAATTAAGGTCTAGTATTTTCTATAAATGTCAAATCTTCAAAATCTGGTCAAAGTCAAAAAGTCAACTTTTCAGTCAACCGTAGTTCAAAACTAGGCTCGAACTTCGAAAAATCATAACTTTTCATAGAAAACTCCAAATTGAGTGTACTAACAGTCTAACAACTCGTCATAAGGTCTAATATTTATTAAAAATCTGAAACTTACAAAATTAATTTTAAATTGAAAAGTCAACTTTAGACCCCTTAATTAACTAATTAAAATAATCCATAAAATTCTAAAATTCAATAAATCATTCAAGATTCCAGAAAACATCAATTTTATTTTAAGACCAGCAACCAATCAGTTTAATTAAAAGTTAATTAATCTTTAAACTTTAATCAAACTCAAATCACTTAATTATATCGGGTACCACTGGGTAACCCAGGCCTACGAGGCTATTGACTTAGCCCCAAGGAAGGTGAAATAAACTTCATGGCCTCGGTGTACAACAAAGGTGGTATTCAACAAACAATCAAATCAATCTAAAAATCAAATTTAAACCATTAAGACTTAAACTTCAATCAAAATCTCCCTTAAGCCTTTCAACCAATCAGGACATCAAACAACTTCAATCAAATACCCTAATTCAGGATCTATCCTAGCCACACGACCTACTACACACACTTTAGATGGTTTTGCTAGGACAACCAACCCTAGATCTAGGCTAGGCCGGTGTTTTTTCCTTTCTGCTGTGTGGCCGAGTTTTTCGAGTTTTCATTGCATGTTGTGATTGAAATTGATTGATGTGTTTATTTACTTTTACTGGCACTCTTTGGATTGATGTGATGGGAGATTAGATTACCCTTAGGTTAGGAACGATCTGGATGCTCACTGGATTTTTTT